>JBAKBP010030627.1:0-25487 GCA_037953745.1 Lithodes maja | reverse complement strand
TCTCGGGATGGTAGGCTGACGACACTACAGAACATATACCGTGCAACTGAAGGGTTTGCTTGAACAATTTGGATGTAAAATTGCTCCCCTGGTCTGACTGCACCTCACGTGGAAATCCATAACGGGAACAGAACAATAATAAGTTTTTAACAACTGCCTTTGCCGAGCCGTTTCTCATGGGGTATGCGTCCGGGTATCTCGTAGCCACATCCATGATTGTCAACAGGAATTTATTGCCACTACTAGTAGGTGGGAAAGGGCCAACCAAATCTACTACAACTTTGCTGAACGGAGGCCCGGTGACAGGTATGGGAAACAAAGGTGCCTTCGGGATTGTCTGGTTAGGCTTCCCCATTGTCTGGCAGGTCGCACACCCAGCCACCCATGCACAGACATCAGCCTTGACCCCAGGCCACCAGAAAAACCTGCCCAATGCCGCCAATGTTTTTGTTACCCCCAAATGACCCGCCACCGGCACATCATGCGCCAGGCACAATAAGGACTCTCTATACTTATTTGGAACAACCACCTGGTCTACTACCCTCGCACCGCCCTCCCACTTCGATTTTGGGTCTAGAAATCTGCGGTACAATATCCTGTTGAGCCTAAAGAAATCTCCCGGCTTCGCATCCCCATCTTCCTCCAACTCTATGGCACCATTGCTATAACGAGCTAGGCTAGCGTCTTGCAGCTGCTGCTCACTAATGTCCCTGGGCGTCAATGCATCAAGATGGTTTTGTAATAAGACATTACCCCGGCTAGTAGGCTCTACTGCCTTAGTGGCTCTCGCTACAGCTCTTGCCTCACGCGAAGTCTTACCCAACTCTGCCTTGTTACACACCATATCTGGGCCAGAGTCAACTCCCGTGTTTATTATAGGTCCAAGTACCGAATCACCGAGAAGTGCAGCAGAATCAATGTCCCTTTTCCTGCCCTTAGCAACCTTCTCCTGATCCTTCCTCCACTGTCCCCGAGGTTGAGTGCTAGGCTGTGCAGGAGCCGCAGAGCGAGATCGGGTTACCACACAGGCCATCTCATCCTGTTGGCACCTCCCAACCCATTCCCGATTCTCACCATCCACGTCGGCCGCCCTCTCGGCAACGACTAAGGGTGGAGTCCCGGAAGTGGGCACCGCAAAGTCGTTGCCGAGAAGAAGGTCGACGCCCTCAACTGGCAAACACTCAACGATCCCTACATCCAGCTCCCTGCACACCTCTCCCACTCTCAACTCCAACCTCACAAGTGGGTATGACCTCGTAGCATTTATACCCTGCACCACAACAACTCTGGCCGCATTTATCGGTTTCCCTGTGAAGTTCCTCAACAAAGTTTGCGAAGCCCCCGTATCCCTCAGCAAGTCAACCCTCCGTAGTTCACTCCCCCAGCTCACAAACCCGTGTCCCCGATGGCTACAGAAAGTGTCCCGGACAGGTGTCGAGCCTTCCGTACGCTTCTGTGACGCATGTCGAGTATGAGCATGCTGTACAGAACGCCCAGTCAGGCCCCACTCTCGCTAGGATCGTCAGGGCAGGAACTTTGGCTGTAGTCTGTGTAGAGTTTCCTAACTCAGTTTATGTGAACCGTTGTACTATAAGTATTATCATTATGTATTTTGTTTTCTTCTAAGTCAACGAGTTCTATTTTATATCATTAGATATAAGTATTGTGTGTGGGACTTGTATGTAATGATGAGAGGAGAGAGAGAGAGATATTACGTGGCGGGGGGTCAGTGAGTGCGCCACGCGGGCCGGTAGGCCTAATTCCCTCCTCCCCCCTCCCTTCCTCCCTTTCAGCGCGTGGGAAGTTCTTTGTCGATCCCAGATTGAGAGAGAATATGACGTCATGATTGCCAGTGGGCGGTCCTTAGTGTTGGCGATATGCTCGCTACAGGGCCGAGTATAAAAAGAGAGGTCCCGCCGCATTTTCCTCAGAACTCATCAGGCAAAGCGACCTCTCATATCCCTTGCAACTATCCATATTCTTCCGACTGATGTGAACTTTCTCTACTCTCTGAACAGCCTATCTTCTACTCTTCTCGTCCCTGTTTAACCTCCATGACCCCTTTGGTGCAGATTTAGTCAGCCAAAGTATTATCGCTTGAGTTCTCACGAGATAAGTGCCTGTTAGATAGCCTATTTTGGAAGGGTCAACTAGAATAGGATTGATTGATGTTTGTTGCACTCGTATATGTATTTCCCTGTGTACTATTATTCATGTTCCTGTTTTCTGCTGGTTTAGGTAATGCTAGACTGGGATAGGGTTCCTCGAGTTGTGATTTCCTATGAGTGCTAGGTTGGTTGAACCAGCACAATTGCAACGGAGACGTGGGAAGCCTAGGGGGTCTTTTTGATTGTGTACCGTGGGAGTTTAGCACTGTGTTGCGAGTGAGGGCTTTTGCCTGTGCCACCCAACACTGTGCTATCTCATTTGCTTGACTTTGAGAGGATCGCCAGGAGAGAACCAGATACTAGTGATCTGGATCTCTCAAGAGAGCATCCCGTCAATTACCGTAATTTGGCCGCACAGTCTTAAGGACCTCGCTAGGCTACGAGCCGCTTGCTCAGCCATTGTCTCTTAACCTTAGATATCCCAGCTAGACTTTGCTCGACCAGCAGATACAGTATAGTATTGAAGCTTCTCCTTATGTATATTATTGTTTAAGCACTATTGATTTCATGTGTGGCACGCTTAGCTACTTCAGAGATTAGTGGCCCACGAGCACAATCTTAGTAGGCTATTGCCAGTGCATTGTCGGAGTACTTCTTCTTAATGTTTGCCATATCCTATTGCTTATTCTTATAATTCTTCTTATGTCAATTTTAAGCCTTTAATTACCAGTGAGTTATTCATTAAATTGCTGTTCAAAATCCGATACTTACTTCTTATGAGTATTCGAGAAGCATCTAACTTATCAGAAGATTCCTTGCTTGATGCTCGAGGACTATTGTTTAACGTAACGTAATAGTGCCGATCCGAAGTAGAGGGTGGAGGACTTCTTAAGTTCTTAGTTCAAGGGTGGATTACTTCGGCTTCGGCCAACACTATTCTTTAGTGTTGTAGTACTTTCTTCTTTGTTTGATTGTTGACCAGACTAGATAACTCCCGTCTTGCTATTAGTCTGTTGTGTGAAACGCTAGTACCGAGTTCTTGTATACCCCGTTATAGCAGATAGAACTCTGGAGGGTAGTGGCGTTTTTTGTTCGGCTGGCAGTACTCTGGGGTTGGGATCGTGTGTTTCCGTTGTGGCAGCGAGCCATACTCGAGTCCTGTGTAAGAGCCCTAGTGTACCCGAGTGCCCGGTCGTAACAAATGGCGACCTTGCTTAGGATTTTGTGAACAGTATAAATTTTTTGCAGAGTTGTACAACATTTGTTTGTTCGTACTTTAGCGTACATATTGAAGAATATTTTTTTTTTGGTAAGGCAATTAGGAGAGCATTTAAGAGACTCCAGTTAATTTAGTAATTAGTGCTTGCATAAGGGAGTTTAACACTTTTGTCTCGAGAATTTTTTGGTGAACTTCAGTATGTCGGGCCCTAGTACTGACGAGGAGCGAGAGATGCTATTTGAGGAGGTGCCGTTAGTAACTAGTGAGGAGGATGCTAGACTTTTTGTGAGTAAGCAGTACCACGTGACGGAGGAGAGGCTGACTGGGGTGAATGTTTATGGCTTGCACCTGATAGCCAAGGTTTTGGGTCTATCCAATGTAGGAGGGATGTCCAAGGGGGAGCTGATTTCCTGGGTGTTGCGTGGGCGACATGGGGTTTCGGAGGAGAGGGCGTTTGGGGGGGTTCCTCCCCAGATCCCCTCTCACTCGACTCCCACAGTGCCGTCCACTCAGTTGCCGGAGGTTAGCACTCTCCCACAGAGGGATGAGCATTGGAAGATTGGAGTGCCCTCGGGCGGTGCGTATGGTGGTTCCCCAGTTCTTGCCCCCCCTCCTTCAGTAGTGGCAGCTCCCTCTTCCGGCCTGTCTCCTGAGATGATATTTAAACTCGAGCTTGCTAAAATGGAGAATGAGGCTAGGAAGCAGGAGATGGAGAATGAGGCTAGGAAGCAGGAGATGGAGAATGAGACTAGGAGGCAGGAGAATGAGACTAGGAGGCAGGAGAATGAGACTAGGAAGCAGGAGAATGAGACTAGGAAGCAGGAGAAGGAGATTGAGGCTGAGATTAGGAGGCACGAGGCTGAGCTTAGGTACGACTCAGAGAAATATTGTGCTCAAATAGATTTAGATAAGACTCGTGCAGAGTCGACAGGGATTCGGATGGGCCGTGAGGGCCAAGTAAGAGAACAGTCCTTGTCTCACTTAGTCAAATTGGTGCCGGCATTTAGTGAAACTGAAGTCACAGAATTTTTTAATCGTTTTGAGAAGAAGTGTAGGGAGCATAATTGGCCTGAAGAGAAGTGGGCAGCTCTAGTCTCCTCAAGACTTACGGGTAAGGGTCTGAAGGCTTATGATGCACTGCCTTTAGAGTCTTGCATTGACTACCCAGTATTGAAGAGAGCTGTCCTACGGGCATACGAGTTGCAACCAGAAACATATCGATTGAAGTTTCGGGGTGTTACGAAGACTAGGGAGGCGACCTTTCTTGAACATGCCCGGGACTTAAAAGATGCACTTGCTAACTGGACACGTTCTGAGAAAGCTGAGACGGCCGAACAGTTGACTGAGCTGTTTCTGCTCGAGCAGTTTTATAAGTGTACTGGTGCAGATATGACTTTAACTATTAAAGAAAAGAACCCTAAAACTCTACAGGAGGCAGCTGAGATGGCTGACCTCCGGCTATCATTAATTCGTGGGTGCGGGTCTGCCCAGCGTAGTGAGGCAGGTAACAAGGGGCGTGACACCCCACCCCCCCGAGTTAGTGATATACATTATGCAAACAAGTACAAGAGCTATGATACCAAGACTGACCACAAGACTAGCACCGTCCCATTTAAGAAGGGGCCGGGCCCTTCCCAGTACCAAGGGAAGCCCAGAGGGGAGTTGGAGTGTTATCTTTGTCATGAAAAGGGGCACTTTGCAAGAGTCTGTCCTAGCAAACCACCTACAGCAGCTGTGTCTTTGGCCTGCAACATTGGTGTGTCTCCGAAGTCTTCTGAGTTTGCCCGGGGCAGTTCGTCAGAGGCTGAGGCACAGCCAATGCAGAAACACCTGAGAGGCTCGAACCCTGCTCAGGATGTTTTTTGCGACCATAGAGGACGGGGTTGCGTGATGTGGGCGGGGCGCAAGCATGGAGTAGAGGTCTTGCGTGATACAGGTGCTTCCCAGACTCTGATGAACAATTTGACTGGCTACCCTATAAATGCGGCTCGGGTGGTAGTGGTGCAGGGTATTAATGCAACTCGGTCATACCCGCTGGTGCGGTTGGAGTTGGAGGTGGATGGTGTGGCACGTGAATTGGATGTTGGGATTGTGGAGAAACTGCCAGTGGAGGGCGTCGACCTTCTTCTCGGCAACGACTTTGCAATGCCCGCTTCTGAGGTTCTACCCTTAGTCGTTGCCGAGAGGCCGGCCGACGTGAGTAGGGAAGAGCAAGAGGGTGTCGAGCGGTGCCAGGCACAACCCATGGCGTGTGTTGTCACCCGAGCTCGGGCAGCTAAAGTGTCACAGCCTAGTCCTCCGTCTTCAGACCAGCAGAGGAACGATCAACAGGAGGAGGCTAAAGCTGGAGTTGGTTTTAAGAGTTTTGACTCGGCGGCTCTCCTGGTTGATTCAGCATTGGCACCTATGTTAGAGTCTGGAGAGGCCCCAGGACCTGTCACAGCTAGTGAGGAGGTAGGGCAGGAAGAGACTCCGAGGCAGCAACGTTACACACGGAGAGAAAAAAGGGTTGCTCAGTTTGATATTGGGGGAGGACTTGGGTTGCTTCGGAAGCATCTAGACAGGTTGGTTCCCTCAGATATTTGTAAACTGCAGTTGGAGGATCCGGAAGTTCAAAAGTGTGGTAATGGTGCTGTCGAGATTAAACACGAGGACGGGGAAGCATGTCATGTGAACCTGTTGGAGGAGTTTGTGAGGCAACCACCTGAGCAGCCTACTGTCCCTGCGTTGGTCTTCCGCGGCCAAGGTGGAGAAGGAGAGGGGGGCAGTAGGGCACAGGTGGAGGAGAGTAGGGATTGTTATGTCTCGGCGGAGCCGTGGGCGGGGGACACGAGTCTGGTGGCTGTGGAAGCGCTAGAGCACCTGCCTGAGCAGCAGTGTGCAGCACTCCAGCACCAGCTCGGTTCATACCCCACTGGTCGTGCCGAGCCCCTGAGTCTCACAACTCGGGCGGTGCGAGATGTTCCGCAGGCAGGTCATGTGACTGTTAAAAGACCGTTAGCCTCGTTGTTTCGGTGGTTTAAGGTGGGCGACGAGGCCTTGGCATGGTTGCCAGGTCAGGGTCGACCCATGGCTGCCAAGGGTGGTGGTCAAAAGGAGGACATTGAGCAGATTGGTAAGGTCGGCTGTGGTATCGCAGTGCCCGGTCGTCGCATAGCCTCCCAATGCTGCTCTAGTCTAATGCAACAGCCCTACCACAGACCGACTGTATCTGGCCATGTCGCTAAAAGCGGTGATGCTGCGCAGGCAGATGTCGTCACAAGGAATGTGGGGGTGCGCATGTACGGTATCGGCGGGGAAGCCTTAGCTATAATGAACTGTGGGAGTGACTGCACAGGTGGTACTGATTGTCCCTCTCATGACCTGGCTGTTCTAGGGACGAAGGTGGAGAAGGAGGGAGACTACAGGTTAGAAGCTGCGGTCTCGGCTGGGTTGTGGGAGGGCACTAGGCATGTTGTTCGTGGAGACAGTGCAAGGCAGTTGCTTACTAGGCTATGCAGTACTTTCGCATGTTTGTTGCTTCTCCAGGCCTGATGTACGGGGTAGAATCCGACATGCAGGCTGGAGATAGTGCAAGGCTCAGTTTAATTCCCTACCGTATAAATCCTGCTCGACAGCCTATGGTGCAAGCAGAGCTGGATTACGTGTGGACGAAGGATCTGAGGGATAAGGAATGTCGTGAGTGGTCGTTGCTTGTAACTTTGTCCGAGCGTGCTAAAGAGGTATGTGGTTTTGTTGTGGACGGGAGTACCTACCAGTGCAATGTTGTGCCTGACGGACTTAAGAGTGCACCAGCAACGTGTCAGAGCCTGATGAATGAAAGTGAAAAGGACAATGATGCGCTGGGGCATTTCGAGATCTATGTTCCAGCCTATGGTCCGGTCGGTGTAGTTTACCCAGATCATTACCCTCTCAAGATCTTGGACCCGTTTCACAATCGGAATATGAGGCTGACCAGGTGGTCACTAAGGTTATTGGTATATAACCTGGACATAAGCCATATTGCCGGTTGTGACAACGAGGTTGCATGTGGTCGTTCAGGGGTATATGATCCTGGGTAAATTGACACACGGGTAGCCTCCTGCTTTGGTTTGAGTAGTATTTTGCGCTTGGTGCTTGTTGGCTCGCGGTTGTAGCCCAGCGTATTGGGTCGTAAAGCAGGGGTTGAGCGTTTGGTATAGAAGAAAAATAGGCTGCCCTTATAGTGCAGCCGGAAAAAAACATATTAAAATATAAAAATCATATAAAAACTCTTTCTTTTTGATGAAGATAATTGTATAAGTTTGTCATAGCCTATAAGGTTTGAGTAGTCCACGAACTATCAAACGGCTGAGCTGCTGTAAGCTCGCTCTGGGAGCATGATATTGTGTCTTTTACTATTGTTGGGAGGAGTTATGAAATGTGAATTTTTTTTTTATAAGATGTGTTTTAGTGATAAACTCAGCGTTGTTTTAGTGCCATGCGGTCGCTGGGTGTGAGGGGTTTGATGGGGTTCTGTATATCAGATTTTAGCTCAGGGTTGAGCAAGTAAAATCTTGGGGGAGGTGTGACGCATGTCGAGTATGAGCATGCTGTACAGAACGCCCAGTCAGGCCCCACCCTCGCTAGGATCGTCAGGGCAGGAACTTTGGCTGTAGTCTGTGTAGAGTTTCCTAACTCAGTTTATGTGAACCGTTGTACTATAAGTATTATCATTATGTATTTTGTTTTCTTCTAAGTCAACGAGTTCTATTTTATATCATTAGTTATAAGTATTGTGTGTGGGACTTATATACAATGATGAGAGAGAGAGTTATGTAACGACGGCCCGTGAGCGCGCCACGAGGTGTGTAGGCCTCACTCCCTCCTCCCTCCCCCCTTCCTCCCTCTCAGCGCGTGGGAAATTGCCGTTATGCTCGCTACGGGGCCGAGTATAAAAAGGGAGGTCTCGCCATTTTTAGATCAGAACTCATCAGGCAAAGCGACTTCTCATATCCCTTGCAACTATCCATATTCTTCCGACTGATGTGAACTTTCTCTACTCTCTGAACAGCCTATCTTCTTCCCTTCTCGACCCTTTATAACCTCAATGACCCCTTTGGTGCAGATTTAGTCAGCCAAAGTATTATCGCTTGAGTTCTCACGAGATAAGTGCCTGTTAGATAGCCTATTTTGGAAGGGTTAACTAGAATAGGATTGATTGATGTTTGTTGCACTCGTATATGTATTTCCCTGGGTACTATTATTCATGTTCCTGTTTTCTGCTGGTTTAGGTAATGCTAGACTGGGATAGGGTTCCTCGAGTTGTGATTTCCTATGAGTGCTAGGTTGGTTGAACCAGCACAATTGCAACGGAGACGTGGGAAGCCTAGGGGGTCTTTTTGATTGTGTACCGTGGGAGTTTAGCACTGTGTTGCGAGTGAGGGCTTTTGCCTGTGCCACCCAACACTGTGCTATCTCATTTGCTTGACTTTGAGAGGATCGCCAGGAGAGAACCAGATACTAGTGATCTGGATCTCTCAAGAGAGCATCCCGTCAATTACCGTAATTTGGCCGCACAGTCTTAAGGACCTCGCTAGGCTACGAGCCGCTTGCTCAGCCATTGTCTCTTAACCTTAGATATCCCAGCTAGACTTTGCTCGACCAGCAGATACAGCATAGTATTGAAGCTTCTCCTTATGTATATTATTGTTTAAGCACTATTGATTTCATGTGTGGCACGCTTAGCTACTTCAGAGATTAGTGGCCCACGAGCACAATCTTAGTAGGCTATTGCCAGTGCATTGTCGGAGTACTTCTTCTTAATGTTTGCCATATCCTATTGCTTATTCTTATAATTCTTCTTATGTCAATTTAAAGCCTTTAATTACCAGTGAGTTATTCATTAAATTGCTGTTCAAAATCCGATACTTACTTCTTATGAGTATTCGAGAAGCATCTAACTTATCAGAAGATTCCTTGCTTGATGCTCGAGGACTATTGTTTAACGTAACGTAATAGTGCCGATCCGAAGTAGAGGGTGGAGGACTTCTTAAGTTCTTAGTTCAAGGGTGGATTACTTCGGCTTCGGCCAACACTATTCTTTAGTGTTGTAGTACTTTCTTCTTTGTTTGATTGTTGACCAGACTAGATAACTCCCGTCTTGTTATTAGTCTGTTGTGTGAAACGCTAGTACCGAGTTCTTGTATACCCCGTTATAGCAGATAGAACTCTGGAGGGTAGTGGCGTTTTTTGTTCGGCTGGCAGTACTCTGGGGTTGGGATCGTGTGTTTCCGTTGTGGCAGCGAGCCATACTCGAGTCCTGTGTAAGAGCCCTAGTGTACCCGAGTGCCCGGTCGTAACAACCCTTACCCGTAAGTCTTGAGGAGACTAGAGCTGCCCACTTCTCTTCAGGCCAATTATGCTCCCTACACTTCTTCTCAAAACGATTAAAAAATTCTGTGACTTCAGTTTCACTAAATGCCGGCACCAATTTGACTAAGTGAGACAAGGACTGTTCTCTTACTTGGCCCTCACGGCCCATCCGAGTCCCTGTCGACTCTGCACGAGTCTTATCTAAATCTATTTGAGCACAATATTTCTCTGAGTCGTATCTAAGCTCAGCCTCGTGTCTCCTGGTCTCATCCTCGTGCCTCCTGGTCTCATCCTCGTGCCTCCTAATCTCAGCCTCAATCTCCTTCTCATGCCTCCTAGACTCAATCTCATGCTTCTTCGTCTCAATCTTAGCCATCTCAAGTTTAAATATCATATCTGGAGACAGGCAGGAAGAGGGAGCTGCCACTACTGAAGGAGGGGGGGCAAGAACTGGGGAACCACCATACGCACCGCCCGAGGGCACTCCAATCTTCCAATTCTCATCCCTCTGTGGGAGAGTGCTAACCTCCGGCAACTGAGTGGACGGCACTGTGGGAGTCGAGTGAGAGGGGATCTGGGGAGGAACCCCCCCAAACGCCCTCTCCCCCGAAACCCCATGCCGCCCACGCAACACCCAGGAAATCAGCTCCCCCTTGGACATCCCTACTACCTTGGATCTGCCCAAAACCTTGGCTATCAGGTGCAAGCCATAAATATCCACCCCAGTCAGCCTCCCCTCCGTCACATGGTACTGCTTACTCACAAAAAGTCTAGCATCCTCCTCACTAGTTACTAACGGCACCTCCTCAAATGGCATCTCTCGCTCCTCGTCAGTACTAGGGCACGACATACTGAAGTCCACAAAAAAAATTCTCGAGACAAAAGTGTTAAACTTCCTTATGCAAGCACTAATTACTAAATTAACTGGAGTCTCTTAAATGCTCTACTAATTGCCCTACAAACAAAAAATATTCTTCAATATGTACGCTAAAGTACGAACAAACAAATGTTGTACAACTCTGCAAAAAATTATACTGTTCACAAAATCCTAAGCAAGGTCGCCATTTGTTACGACCGGGCACTCGGGTACACTAGGGCTCTTACACAGGACTCGAGTATGGCTCGCTGCCACAACGGAAACACACGATCCCAACCCCAGAGTACTGCCAGCCGAACAAAAAACGCCACTACCCTCCAGAGTTCTATCTGCTATAACGGGGTATACAAGAACTCGGTACTAGCGTTTCACACAACAGACTAATAACAAGACGGGAGTTATCTAGTCTGGTCAACAATCAAACAAAGAAGAAAGTACTACAACACTAAAGAATAGTGTTGGCCGAAGCCGAAGTAATCCACCCTTGACTAAGAACTTAAGAAGTCCTCCACCCTCTACTTCGGATCGGCACTATTACGTTACGTTAAACAATAGTCCTCGAGCATCAAGCAAGGAATCTTCTGATAAAGTTAGATGCTTCTCGAATACTCGTAAGAAGTAAGTATCGGATTTTGAACAGCAATTCAATAAGTAACACACTGGCAATTAACTAATATTAAAGGCTTTAAATTGACATAAGAAGAATTATAAGAATAGACAATAGTAAATGGCAAACATTAAGAAGAAGTACTCCGACAATGCACTGACAATAGCCTACTAGGATTGTGCTCGTGGGCCACTAATCTCTAAAGAAGCTAAGCGTGCCACACATGAAATCAATAGTGCATAAACAATAACATACATAAGGAGAAGCTTCAATACTATGCTGTATCTGCTGGTCGAGCAAAGTCTAGCTGGGATATCTAAGGTTAGGAAACAATGGCTGAGCAAGCGGCTCGTAGCCTAGCGAGGTCCTAAAGACTGTGCGGCCAAATTACGTTAATTGACGGGATGCTCTCTTGAGAGATCCAGATCGCTAGTATCTGGTTCTCTCCTGGCGATCCTCTCAAAGTCAAGCAAACGAGATAGCACAGTGTTGGGTGGCAGAGGCAAAAGCCCTCACTCGCAACACAGTGCTAAACTCTCAAGGTACACAGTCAGAAAGACCACCTAGGCTTCCCACGTCTCCGTTGCAATTGTACCGGTTCAACCAAAACCTAGTACTCATAGGAAATCACAACTCCCGAAACCTTATCCCAGTCTAGCATTACCTAAACCAGCAGAAAACAGGAACATGGATAATCGTACACAGGGAAATGCATATACGAGTGCAACAAACATCAATCAATCCTATTCTAGTTATCCCTTCCAAAATAGGCTATCTAACAGGCATATATCTCGTGAGAACTCAAGCGATAATACTTTGGCTGACTAAATCTGCACCAAAGGGATCATGGGTTAAAAAGGGACGAGAAGAGAAGAAGATAGGCTGTTCAGAGAGTAGAGAAAGTTCACATCAGTCGGAAGAATATGGATAGTTGCAAGGGATATGAGAAGTCGCTCTGCCTGATGAGTTCTAAAGAATTGTGGCGAGGACCTCTCCTTTTTATACTCGGCCCTCTAGCGGCATATCGCAAACTACTAAGGACCGCCCACTGACAATCATTACGTCATATTCTCTCTCAATCTGGGATCGACAAAGGATTTCCCACGCGCTTGAGGAGGGAGGAGGGAGGAGGGAGGAGGGAGGGAGGCCTACCTACCTCGTGGCGCGCTCACTGGCCGTCGTTACATAACTCTCTCTCTTCTCCTCATTATATATAAGTCCCACACACAATACTTATATCTAATGATATAAAATAGAACTCGTTGACTTAGAAGAAAACAAAATACATAATTATAATACTTATAGTACAACGGCTCACATAAACTGAGTTAGGAAACTCTACACGGACTACAGCCAAAGTTCCTGCCCTGACGATCCTAGCGAGAGTGGGGTCTGACTGAGCGTTCTGTACAGCATGCTCATACTCGGCATGCGTCACACGTGGCATGGGCGTGGCCTGTGTTCCCGCAAATCGTGCAGCCCATGAGGTCGAACGGGGCTATGCTTACGCACATCGCAAACACGTACGTAGTTCAATACGACTCCATTACGTCTGACGTAACACTGGCCCGTTACGCTACGTCTGTCGGGAAGTGCAATAGACGTGGAAGAACGGGCGTTCAACGGCAGAAACTACTCGCGTCTTTACATAAATTGGCGATACGCCGGACGGGAGCAATATACGTGAATGTGTGAACCCACCATAAGGGTCGGAGGAAAGACCCCTCAAGAATATTTGGGAGCCACATTCTCTGTATCTTCATATCTTAGATATTTATATGCGGTTAAGACCGCTTACCATTGTTTATATAATCAGGAAGGGTGGATAAACCTGACATATCATGAGACTAATCTAAAATGTTACCTAGCAAAGAAGAAAAAAAAAATACACATGCAAACATAATGATAATATTAAACAATCAAAAATAGAAATACTCATACTGACCTTGCAATGCTGAATATACAGTGAACGTACAAACCACCTAGGGAATATCTTCAATTAGTTTCTTGGAGGATTTATAAGTTTAAATGTTTCCTCCGAGACCAATATTTTAAGCCTGGAGGAAAGAGAATGTCATAGTGGATTGAAGAAAAGAGGAGAGAGGAAGGACTGAGCAGAAAAAAATAAAGTATATATCAAATCATTTTCTTTCTATGCGAGTCAGATAAAAGGAAAATTCAGTCACACACAGGCGATATTATTCAGCTTTAACTAAAGTCGATAAGCTTAATGGAAAAGCTACTGATGGAAACAGGGACCAAGTGATTCCAACAAAAAGAGACTTGTCCGACAGGGAAAAATTTGTTTGCACTGTTTGTTGGCAAGAGAGAGAGAGAGAGAGAGAGAGAGAGAGAGAGGGGGGGGGGGTAGTGATAAATATAGTAGACAGAAGTAGAGGTCAGTACAGTATACTGTATTGGGTGGCACCATTTTGGTCGCTACAGGGAGGAGGGTTGACTTTGATTTGATGGTCAGTGGAACCAGATTGAGAAAGGAGGAAGAGGGAATAAAGGCGTACAGTTACTGTACCATATTAAAGAGAAAGGTGTACACAGAGTAAATATTATGTATGTGTCCCTCTCAAGTAATAAGGTAAAATACAATAAGCTAATTATATTATGCTAAATTATGAAATGAAAATGTGAAGAAACAAAACAAGTGTTAAATTAAATAATATGTAACAATAACTATATAATAAGGAGAACTGGATAGAAGCAAAATATTTGTTCTTCAACAAAATTTTTCATTGTTATGATTCTTTTCCTCCACATTTCTCATATTCATATTTCAGTTCCCGTCGTGAATTATGAATAAGGAATGATTGATGTTCGGGACCAAAGAACTCCATCTCTGACTGGAATTCTTAAGAAGGATTTGGTGTGCGTGTGTGTGTGTGTACGCAATTATTGCTGGGTTCATGGCTGCACATTTGATGACGTTTCTAGTTTTATATGTAAAAGTAGATTGGGCCGAAAGTTTACGTGTGCGCTCATATAGAGTGTTAGGTTAGGTTAGGTAAGTAAGCTAAGGTAGGTTAGGTTAAGTAGATTAGGTTAGGTAGTTCCTATCCCATTTCTTCCCTTCTATTTCTCTCCAATTCTGTACCCTTCTCTCATGTTCTCTCCCCCGCATATTACCTTCTTTCCAATCCCTCTACTTCTTTCCCTTTCCTGTCCCCTCAACCCCTTTCCTTACCGCCTGACTGGCTGAAACTTCTCAGCGAGAAATTGAATTTGAATATTCTTTTCCTGCCGAATACGTTCTGAATATTATGTTAACATTCTGGCCAAACTTTTCGGGTTTCCTCTTCTAACATGGGATTGATTGAAACCTGCATGAGACCAATGTATAGGTAAAGTTGCCAGGCTTACAGTGAGTATTGCAAATTAACTAAGATACTGTATATCTGTTAAGTCAAGCAAAAAGAACATGGTAGGAAATTATGTTGATAAATTCTGGAAAATCAGGTTGGAAAAAACGATGACCAATGAAAGTGAAATGAAACAATGCGCAATATCTTGCAAGAAGTATTATGTTTCACTTTGCATAAAATAGTAATGCAATTAACTATTCAAACAACAGGCCGTCTGTGAGAGACTTTTGACTATATTAGTTAATAATCAAGCAAAACTATATGCCTCTAGAGACTCAGAGGGATTCATTCACCAGGAAGACCAACATGAATTAACCAAGATAGTCACAAAGAGAAGTATCAGAAGTGTCAGAAATGTAACATTGGCTCACTGGAAGATGAAGGGAAAAAAAAAAAACACCTGAAGGTGGGATGAACAGATTTTCTAAATAAAATGTGAGTTAATTAGTTCCAAGAGAGAGGAGGGGAGCTGAAGTTACATCAACAGTGTATAAAGCTTCTGCAATCCAGTTATCCATTCATATTTACACGTACTTATCTTCTATTAGTTGTTGTGCTCTTGCTGTGTGACACCTCTTGATTTTTCCTTTACTCAACTCAACCTAAAATCTCAGCAGTCTCAAACCCTCCTCTCTCTCTCTCAGCACTTGGCCAGGTAGTCAGCGAGGAATTAGTTTTGGCGGCTTAATTAATTTCCCAGCAGAGTCCCGCTGTTTAGGTAATTACCGTGGGATTTACCTGTCTAGCTACCTGTCGCCTCAAACACACACACACATTACTTATATAAACACTCATCCATGCGTAATAGATAGACCGATCCAGTAGGAGAACTACGTACGAATAGGATACACTGGAGAAGATTAGAAAAGTTAAGCACAAAATGATATAATATTCAGGTGATAGGACGATACGTTTGAGCGTGTTAAAGTGTGTGTGTACTTTATTATTATAGTTAATGAGAATCCAGCATTTTGTAAACACGACCTAGTTATTACCAAGTCGTGTTTCATATGTTATATTTATTTTGGTATTCAATAGCTGGCAAGATTGACTAAAGTAACATTCAGGTAATTGTAAGGCCATCTGCGAGTTGCCTTGTTTCTCAACTATACAGTCAGCGAACATTCCAGCTGGATCAGTGCGTAATAATCCAGAAAGGTTGATAGCCTCTGAAGTCCTATTTTAATTAACTAATTGTCAACCTATCATTACCGAACATAGTCGAAATTATTCCAACCTGTTCCACATCCTGAGAATAGTGTCATATCAATTAGCGAAACAACAGTGGAGTGGTAAGTGGGTTGGGAGACCATCAGAAACATTTTGTAGTAAATCTGCTGTATCAAAACTTGGCAGTAATAGAGGCATATCAGTTTCTTATTATTCCATTAAGTGTCGACCAATCAGTTGGTAAGGGCTCCAATTTACCGTCAGCTGAAATATACCCTCCGCCTGTTTGACCATGGTTACCGAGGTCATGATATATCTTCTCTCTCTTTATATTATTGCCAAGCTTTATGGTCTGCTAATTATCATGCCTTAGATATTTAATATATAGCTAAAATAGAACTTCAGAGGGTATCAATCTTTCTGGAGTATTAAGCCCGTACACTGTAAGTCAAGAATAGCATCAGGACTGGAGCCCCTTTTCGGGCGGGAACTCCAGTCCATTGTATCATAAGATAGATAAAGTTGAGGGAAAATAGACAGGTTGGGGAGGTGAGAAGTCTCTTATGAATTAGAGAGGCGGAGAGGAGGAAAGAATGAACCAAATAGAAGAGTAAAATGTGGAGGGTTGTCCTCCTTGCTATTGTTTAAAAAGTGTTAATTAAAGTTAAAGCCGAGAGGGGATAGACAAGTCAAATCCCAGGCAATGTTTTCATTATATATAGTAATCATAATTATCTTGATGATGTAATGCTTAGTGCTTAAGATTTGTATGTGGTAACCCAGATTCGAATCCCGGGAGAATTACATGCTTTCATAATTACTAAATTGGGAGATGTGTGGTGAAGGAGTGAAATTTAGGAAAAAATCGATTATGACTAATGCAACCTGCTGCCTGATGCCCACTTCATCTCATTTAAATATTTATATTTGATTTCTGAGTCATTCAAGGTTAAATCTTACTTAGACTTGCTTTAATCGGGCAATCAAAATTTATTACATTGTCTTCTTTAAAACATAAAATATAATACAATAAAAGTAGAGCGCCATTTTAAAATAATTGTATTTTTTTCGAACTCTGTACCGAAATCAAGGGTAATTTTTTGTTTGATCTCGGTTACTGACATGCAATTTCACCTCTCCAACCTATCTAATCCCCCTTAGCTTTAAGAAATAGGAAGTAAGAAAGGATGAGAGAAACAGCAAAACAGAAAATTAATAAGTGGAGCGCTGTCCTCTCTGCTATTAAAGTTAAAGTTTAGGGGAGATAGACAGGTTGGGGATGTGAGATGTCTCTAAGAATTAGAGAGAAGTAAAGGAGGAAAGAAAGAATTAAGGGAAGAGTAAAAAGGTGAAGGGATGTTCTCCTTAAAGTTGCAGTGCAACGCCTTGATCAAAAGTAAATGACTTGTGACCCAACAAGGGACTGGAGTTCTCGCAGAGAGGCTCCAGTCCTGACGTTATTCTTGGCTTACAGTGTGCTGGCTTACTAATCCAATAGGGTTGATAGCTTCTGCAGTCCTATTTTAACTAAGTGACCCAACAGTCTCATGTAAAATTATTAGGCCAGGATTGAACATTTACATATTGGGAATATACAGAATTGGCACTGTGTGAAGTTCTTGGATATTCGTACATCTCCTTGGTTCCTCCATTTTTGGCATACATTTATCTCTTTCAAACATAGCATGCCAGTTGGTATACTGTAACTACAGCCAGCCGATTATAATGTCCTTCAAAAGAACCTCTCGGAGTCATGCATAGTTGAACAGTTCTGACAGCACCTCTTTCTCTTTGTCCACCGGTAATGGTGGGGGTTGATCAGTGCATTATTATAGGGGATACAATCTAGGGATGTACGAAGGAAAGCATGTGTCGTAACATATAGCAAAGCAAATAGATATTCGTACACATACATGTCTAGTATTATATATGGTATATATTATAGACGAACAAATTAATATCAGTGACAGACAGACAGGGCTATTGTGAAATAGGTGTAAATGATATGTGAATAATAACATTAATCTTAGGAAGTTGGTGATTGAAAATGTGTCAAAATAAAGGAAAGATAAGACAAATAGCTCAATTATATCGAAAATGGAACTATGTAGAAAACATTTGAATAAAATATCTTTAGCACAAATACAAACACAGAAAATAGGATTAAAGCAAAGTGAAACTAGAAATCATCGAAAAATACCAGAAGAACATACTATCTGTATGGTTGTCATGTGAAGCTACAACAACCTTGATAATCCTTTCTTGCACAAGGATGTAGAATAAAAGTCCAGAGATAAGTTTATAGGTTCTTATTAGCCAAAGATACAGAGAGCTTGGGTGGCACTGCTATGCTGAGTGCCGACCGGATGTTACTGATGAAAACATGTGCAGCGGTGCCGGATATATTTGGTGCAACGCTGCCGATACTACAGAGTACGGTATATTATCATGGGATATTAAACAATGATAGTATTGCCCTGAAAGTACATGTGTATATGTTGCAATATGATTAAGGCATGTGTACACTCTGTATATATGTTGTGTGTGCACTTAACCTATGTCAACACTATCCGATAAAAGAGATGACGAAATATGGATGGAATAATCGAGAAGTTGGTGGGTAAGAATGGGTAACCTCCAGAATGGAATATATATCTTCCATCCTGAGAGTGTTTGTGGTGAGTTATAGGTAAGGAGAGGTGAGTCACAGGGAAGCTGGGATGAATAAGGTCAATGTGCATGGGAAATAATTATATGGTGTGATACGTAGAAATC
The DNA here is from genome assembly GCA_037953745.1 of Lithodes maja. Taxonomy (NCBI): domain Eukaryota; kingdom Metazoa; phylum Arthropoda; class Malacostraca; order Decapoda; family Lithodidae; genus Lithodes; species Lithodes maja. The sequence continues at coordinate 7,024 of JBAKBP010030627.1, read as the reverse complement.
GATGACACGCATTAGTGTAATGGCTGCGAGAGGAGAAGGAATTAAGAATTTTCACGTGTATGATATTCTACCCTAAAGAAATTTACCTATGGTGTACTATATTATTCTTCAGCCCATTTCATATTAATCTATAGTATACTGTTCACTTTGAAGTCTGCTACACTATGTAATATCTCGTTTATAATGTATGTATTTGATATGCATAACAAAGTCTTCGATATACTAACTACCGGGGGCCTTGTCACTCTTTAAAATTGACCACTTGCGAGTTTTAGATTATAAGGAAGTTAGATGTATAGGCATCGATATTTAGCAAAATCTAACAATATTACAATACAGTCAAAATCAATGTATGAATACATAGAGCCATATTATCATACTTGTTATCCATCAGAAATCTACACTGTCATTGCATTTCTGGTATATATCAATGTTTACAGCTACACCTTCCAACTGTCCACCACCATGGTATCACTACACCCCACCTTCCCTTCCATCATTGGTCGGTCCACCTTTATCATCCACACCATCTTTATCACCTCACACACACTTTACCTCCCACCTCCCACAACTACTTTCTTATGGCAACCATTTTGCATACAGACAGTATAAAAGGACAGGATATGGGAATTTGGAGAAGGCCTATTATAGTGATAGGTTAATCGGTCCTTTATCAAATCTACATTATGTCGTTCCTAGTATCACTTTCACCATGTGCTGGACTCATGGTGCTTTATCTGATTTCATAGCTAACCTAAACTCTCATCAGCTCAGTGGCCAGGGAACCACAAACTGGTATGCTGGTAAAGTTACACAACATGGTGGATACTGTAAAAGAGTTTGATGTCTCTTTACTCTCTCCATTGACGGCTCTGGCACCGATAAAACCGTGTGGAAGGGAAAGGGAGAAGATTGGTAGTGCAGAAGGTGGTGGTAATATTGGTGGTGGTGGTGGTGGTAGTTGGTGGTGGGGTGATATTGGTTGTGGTAGTGGTAGTATTGGTGGTGATAGTGGTGGTAGTGGTAGTGCTGGTGAAAGTGGTGGTAGTGCTATTGTTGGTGGTGCTGATAAGTGGTGGAGTGAAGTTGGTGGTGGTAATGGTGGGGGCTGATATTGGGGGTGATAGTGGTGGTGATGGGGGGTGATGCTTGTAATGTTGCAAGTGTGACTTTAGCGGTGGATATAAATGTGTATAGTCTACTTATTAGGCCTACAATCCTGACTACTAACTTCTAAAACTAAAATACGACTAAAGTAATCGAGCTAACACTTCCACCATTTGGGAGGAGTCAACCAAGGAATAGCTGTGGAAATTTACAGCCCATTTGCTCTAGGCCTTTCTGCGTTACAGATTAGGGGTTACGATTTCTGGCCTACTTAAGATGAACGGAGAATAGGTTATAATGAAATGGTGTTGACTTTGTAAATGGTGATATTATTGTGCATTGGTGAATTATGTTTTGGTAGTCGTGGTAATAGCGACGGGATGATGGTGATGGAGAAAATTAAAAAGATTATAGGAGTGTAGGTCTCACTACTATGTTTCACTATAATGATATACTTTTGATTATATTACTTTCTCCCCTCTCTACACACATAAGAACATAGGAAAAGTAGAAAGTAGCTAAGAGGTGCCGCTGTAAAGGCTTATCCCTCAATACCTTCAACTTATCCGTATATCTACTTATTCAGCTTTCATTATATTTTGTTTCAATCTATGGAGAGGGGTGAGAGGAAGTCCAGGTGATGAGGAAACTCATTCCATAAAAAAAATAAAAAAAACCCAGTGAGCTAATACTTTCAGACTCCATAGACAAACTTTACTGGAAAAACAAGTCCCTGTTTATCGACGATAACGCCTGCCTCTCTCTCTCTCTCTCTCTCTCTCTCTCTCTCTCTCTCTCTCTCTCTCTCTCTCCTCTCAATTATTGTTTTGTATAATTGTATTATTTTCAGATAATTGCATAATCCACAAGAACAAATAAATATTGCTAACTCGAAAAGTTATGATTCAAGGAAAAGGCCAATGTTTTCTCTCTGGATGTTTGTAAAGGAGCTTAAAGATGCTTACAGTATATTTTGAAAAGTTTGGTTGTGGATTTTGCTAACAGACTTACGGGGTTTATTCCTCGGATTACGTAGCGGCTTTCTGGAGCGAAGGGAGAACACCAGAGAGTCCAAAGCGTGTATGCTTAATGGGAGAAAAGCGTATATATTTCCTCATATACTATATATTTATCTTTTTACCATTTATTTTAGTTTCCTCCCTAGATCTCCATCAAGCTTAAAAAACATCCCCAAAACCGTCTTCAAAATCAATTTGTACAATTACAGGCTCGCTATAACTCGCCATGAAAAAATCGACATATAAATGGCACGAAAGGTCTGACTCCTGATATTGATAAAGAAATGAGACGAAAGATCTTATAATCGACAAACTAATGGAGATAAACATGATGCAGAAGGGGAACCTGACAAATTACCCATTTCCCCTTAAACTCGAGTTGTTTATGAGTTTTAGAGGTTAGTGGTCAAGATTTTTGGCCTACCAATAATGAACAGGCTATACTCAATAAGAAGAATCGTTATACAGTATATGTTCTTTTATACTGATGATGAAGGTGATGGTAAGTTATGGTAATTACTTGGTTGTTGTATTGAAGGTAACATTGCAGGGATAATGGGGAGTGATAGTGGTGATTATAGCCAAAACAAGTACAGTCGCGCTAATAAGTAATGTTTCTGCACCAAGTATGTTTTGATCAATAATTGGTATCGGCAATATCTAAGCTTAATCTTTTCATATCGAGTGAAATATACAAACATGTTCTTACACTTATCAACCCTATTCAACATCTGACAGACATTAATACAACACAGAGCAAGCCAAACGTGATGACAGCTGGGACATGACTTATTAGCGCGATCGTACATGTTACAGACAATCATACACCATTCGTTTGTGGAGGTGATTGTTGTGGTGATTGTAGACGATACCTGGTGGTTGTGGTGGTGATTACACATGATAATGTTTTGGTGAAGGTGCTTGACAACTGGCTGGTGGTGGATAATAATTCGCTTGATAGTACAGATTCATAGTATTGACGAGACCTTTGAATAAGAGAACGAAATCGAAACTTGAAACGAGAGGGCAGTGAGAAATTCACGACTTCAAATTCACTTTCAGAACATGACTTATGGAACTAAATCATGCATCAAATCAACCATGCAATATTAACCCTACCAGGATACAAGGATGAATTTAATCTATATTTTCTATTTAGACGTTTATATTCAGATTAAAAGGGTATTTGAAAGTCAGAGGGTTAATTCAGAAAGCCATTACCCTTTTAATTCTCGTAGATTTTTCCTAATCTGTATAAAATCGTCTAATAATAGCTAGAATGACCTGACAATTATAACGCGTCATGATCCTCATGAGGTTATCGAACTTCATGACGCGTTTTATCAGGTCATTCTGGCTATGATTAGAATTATTTGTATTATTATTATTATTGGTGTTAGTATTATTATTATTATTATTATTATTAGTAGTAGTGGTAGTATAATTATTGTTCGTATTATTATTATTATTATTATCATTATTATTATTATTATTAGTGTTATTAGTATTATTAGTATTTGCTTGGAACCTTGGAGTAAAATAGCTGTGGGTAGGACCGACACAATATTCGTAGCCCGTGGAGAGAGACCACAAACATTAATTTTATAATATTATGTGCATGGCGGAGAAGAACTGGTGTGTGAAGGGATAATTTGTGGTGTTAGACAGGGATACAACAGGTATTATGGGAGGCTCAGATGAGATAACCTGTTGATTGGTAGTTAGTGAAGGAATTATGCAGATGAATAGTAAAATTGGCTGGCTTAAACATGTAGCCAAAATATGCTTTTAAATGTTTGGTGTGTGTTCTTCCTTTGCAAGTGTTTTATCATTTTGTAATCTCATGAATATGAGAGGTTATTTCTACAATGTGGCATCGCTCTGTAAAGAATAGGTTAGGAGATAGTGATTTTATTTATAAAAAAAATCTTAATCTTTTATCTTTTCCTATCCATATCCAATGTGTTATTTGTTGCTTCTCCAAGACGTAAATGAACGGGCTTTATGGTGAGTCTGGTGTGTTGGTGTTTTGTTGTCTCTGTATATGGGTGTCTTCAAATTATAATTTATCTTAAGGTAATATTATGTCTACAATCTCTCTCTCTCTTTCTCTCTCTATATATATATCGTAATCACTGCAAAGTCTTTATAGGCCTATCTTTGTAACTCTCCATTTTTCTCTCTAGTAGGCACTGAAAATTAAATTGTGTATTTATATGTAATTCTCTCTCTCTCGTTCTCACCCCCCCTCCCCCTCTCTCTCTCTCTCTCTCTCTCAAAAACAACAACACGACCCCTCCCCCCCTAAGAGCGCCACCTATCAACCCCCTTCTGGGACTCAACCCATTCCAGCCCCCTCCTCCCAGCTGTCACCACCGTCCCTGCCACAACATTCAATATATCACTGGAGGGCCATATTTCCCCCTATTACGCTGTCTCTTATCACCCTTACCAGCTATACATCCCCTTCAGTAGACAGGTTGGACTTTCTCGGCAGTTTGCATATCGTCACCAGGAGTTTTAAGAGGATAACTATAGTCGGTTTTATTTTAACTGACGGTAAATTGAATCCTTTAGCAACTGATGTATCGATACTTAATGAAAAAAAGATGAAACTACTGTCTCTGTGTCATATTAATGCCAAAGTTTCACAAATAACAACATAATTAGCTACATAATCTTCCTAATACCTGAATAAACAAGATAGTAGCATATCAATATGCCATCAGCTGGACAAAATAGACTGTAATAGAAGCAGCTTCCTCTGAATTGTAAACATTATTACCTAACTATTTGGGTGTGAAAGTGAGATTTGGAAAATCTCTCACCGGTGTTTCTTCGTAGATATTGCCATTTCGTAGTAAATTGTATTCAATCTAGCCTGGCAGAAATTGGTAACGCTGCCTCCCTAAACTTCATAAACAGCCTTTCTAAACTGCTCGTGTGACGCCGTCTTTATGGTAGCATACAGCGTTGCTAACTTGAATTCACTTTAACAGTACCAGTGATGTGCTCAGGTAGACTCTGGCCGGAGATGGAACTATGCTTGCATAGTTCCATCTCCGGCCAAATTGGTGGTGGCTAATGATCAGGCCTTGGATCACATTCCGTCCAGTCCATCTTAACTCTATTTTCTTTCATTCTTGGAAACATAAGCAAGATAATCAGAGACTGTTGAATCGACCCGTTGTTGCGTAGATTCCTTTGAACACTGTTTTATCAATATTAACATATTTCCAACTGTGCTTCGTATATGTTTCTTTCCAATGAATTCCGTTCGATGAAACTATGCATACATAGACCATGTTAGTACCTACACCGATAATGGTGGTAAATACGTAAGTATTTTTTTAGGGATTATCATTAGCGCTAAACCAACTGCCATATCACACGTACACAGTGACAACAAGACACGTACACTTACAAACACGCACACACACACGCACATAAACACATACCGACAGACGTACACCCAAACAATGGCCGCCAGGAACTATTATGAAGGAGATAATTAAAATCTGTGGACAATACAAAGAGGAGATTAATGGTCTCTGTACCAGTCCATTGAGCCGCTCTCCGGGGGGTTGCCTTTCTATCCTAATTATTGTCTCTTAAAGAAAATTGTCGTATGTGATGCTTTTTTTGTTTGAGTCACACTGCGTGCTCTATGATACTATATACAGTATATATATATACTGCATAGTGTTACTTTATAAATTTATTTTTCTATTCATCGGGTGGTGAAATAAAATATAAACACTATTAAAGGAATACTTCTCTCTACAAAACCCAATTACAATAAAGGAAGGTAAAATAACCCAAACAAAATAATGTAATGTGTGTGAGCCTCGCAGGATGGTTGTAGCTGGAGTACGTGCCAACTGCTGTGAGGAGGAAAAGGGGAACGTCTAGGGTGCAAGGTAAACAGAAATATAACAAAAATAAATAGAAACTTCCATCAACCCTTTTGAGTTAAGTGTGATATTGAAACAAATGCGATGTGCTCTTGTCTAGTGAGCCCTGACTTTATTGAGCTATAAGTTTATTAAAAATAATATATGTTTAATTAATAATACAATATAACATTACAGATAATTAAATGCATTTGGGATAATTATCTTTACATAAATGTAAATTAAATGCGGTAGCCTACTAAGCCCCTTGCCCCCCTCACATACATTCACATTACACTTTATAAAACTAAATATAATAATCAGTATTCACATCTCTCTCTCTCTCTCTTTCCACCACAACCCGGCGATATATACATCCTAATGGTTAACTTTCCTAACTCCACCTCGACAATTTGTCAACTTTAGGCTCAACCTCCCCAACACGAGACAATCAACAACTTGAAATAAAAACTATGGCTGATATGAGAGAGAGAGAGAGAGAGAGAGAGAGAGAGAGAGAGAGAGAGAGAGAGAGAGAGAGAGAGAGAGAGATAGGGTAACGGTATATCCTCCCTCGACCTCCCCTTATACCGTTGGAATCGCAACGACGAGACGAATCCATATATACCCTTGAAAACACAAAATTCGAACATGACCTGCCAAGGTCCTAGGGTTCGCCTGGACAACCCAAGTTTTTTCAAAATATATTGTTTGATTCTGGGCGAATGCCTGGTCATAAATGGATTCTACGACCATGTATGGAAGATGTTGGGCAAGAGGAATCGAATGGCACCAAGTAGAATTAATTTGGACTCTTAGTTTGGGCTACAGAAGACTTTTAATGTCGAAAAAGTGCTCATTTCGGGCGTTTCTGGAGGCCAAATGAAAACGAAATCCTAAACTACTGGTCCGATTTGAATTATGTTTGTGCCTTTGGATTAAGCGGATGAAAGTGTACTTGTGGTAGAGTTTTGAGTAAAATCCATTCGTAAATAACCCGTCTAT
>JBAKBP010030626.1:0-25488 GCA_037953745.1 Lithodes maja | reverse complement strand
CTAGTAGGTTTATGATATTCTAATAAAGATTATGGGGGAGTTGTATTAAGCAATTGGAAGTTGATCACTCTCTCCTTCTCTGTGTTATGTTCTAGGAGAGTAGGGGAGGAGAGACTGATCTTCGTCCTATGTTAAGACCCTTCTGTACCGGTGACGTCCTTTTCGTTACATTCTGGCAACTATTAGCTGATTTTATTCGGCTTAGGGAGGACGTCTACCCATTCAAAGGGTACAAACTATCTCAATTCATCTTTTTTAGCTACTACATATAATTTCTAAGCTTCATAAAATCGTCTGAATGTAGCTGAAATCAAATGAAAAAATACGTCGCCGGTACAGACTGGGTTAAGACCGTTACTCTATGTACTTTCGTTTGCAGGACTTTGTTAATGAGGTCATTCCTCACATGGTTTGTTTAATAAATGTGAATCATTAACAATTTTTTACAGGCTAAATAAGAAGGCAAGTTTAATTAACGTTCTAATTACTATATAAAGCCACTGACACACGAGCGCTTTTTCCGTCAATTTTCCATGAGCTAGTTTTTTCTCGTATTATTTTGGGACTTGTTTGCACTTGTATCGGTAACTAGACTGAAGGTATATTATGTTAGGTGGCTGAATTCTGATAAAGTGTAATTTTTTAAGCTTCCAGCCCATAATTGCTCGTCAAAATTGCTCGAAAAAGGGCTCGTGTGACTCCGGCTTAGTAGATAGAGACCAGTATATACAAAGACATAAAGTATTATTGAAACTTATGAGTAAAGTTAAACTAAAGTAATTAATTAACTGTAGCACACACATTGTAATAAGTTTCCAACTGTCCACAGCATCTTACTAACACGTTCATTATTCTGTCCCTCCCTGGATGATTGTGTTCACGTGCTTCTATGTGTGCCTCTATTGTATACATGTGTTCCTTTCCTATGTATATCTATGTGTGCTTGTACCCCCTATACCCGTGTTTACATGGGTTTGGCTAATTTGATTCTGCCCTGACCCGTGTGTGTGTGTGTGTGTGTGTGTGTGTCCTGTGCGTGTGTGTGTGTGTACTGTGTGTGTGTGTGAACTGTGTGTGTGTGTGTGTGTGTGGTGCGCTCTTTATGCCTATACTTATGTATACACAAACTCCTTATGTGTGTATCCTCGTGTGTATGCTCCAATCGGTCATGTTCCTGTGTGTGTCCCCCCTCACTGTTTCTCTGTGCGGACTGGTGTTTATTCCGGGGTTTGTGTGTGTGTGTGTGTGTGTGTGTGTGTGTGTGTGTGTGTGTGTGTGTGTGTGTGTGTGTGTGTGTGTGTGTGTGTGTGTGTGTGTGTGTGTGTGTGTGTGTGTGTGTGTGTGTGTGTGTGTGTGTGTGTGTGTGTGTGTGTCCCCCTCTTGGTTGTGTTCCTGTGTGTGTGCATATATATTGGGTGTTTGTGTACGTATATACCTTGGTTGTGTCCTTGTGTGGCCCCCTTGGTTGTGTCTCCGTGTGTGTATATCTCCTGGCTGTGTGTGTTTTTATTGTATCCCTACGTGTGTATGTCCCCCGTGTCAATGTATCTGTATGACTGTCCATCGCCTCAACCAAACAGCCGCGGCGGAGTCTGCGTCGGTATGTTCGCTATCCTCCCAGGGCAGCGTCCACAGCGACTCCTCCGCCGCCACCAGCAGCGGGTCAGGACATCACAAGAACTTCCCGGTGGAGCAAGCCAACCTGGACTTTAAGATCGTGGTGGAACATAAGAATGGCAGCTCCACCACGCTCCACCTGGTTGCCCCCACCATGCAGGAGAAGCAGGCCTGGATCAGTGACATCAGCCAGGTGGGCCCAACACTTACCCACGCCTCTAGTTTCTAAGGGGGGTCACCGGCTTTTGGTTATCTTTCTCTCCTTTTCTCTCTTTCCCTGGCTTGTATCCATTCGGCCCCATTCAGCCTACTGTTTTAAGACGTTTATCCCCACCCAGGTGTCGATTTCTTCCTGGCGAGCGATAGCGAGTCAGCATTGTATGGAGAAATCCGGCTTCGCCGGAGAAATTTTTCTATCGAAAAATGTACAAATTTAGCTTGCTGTCAAAACAAAAATATATATATGCTGGCTCGCTACCGCTCGCCATGAAAATATTGACACCTGGATGGGGGTAAACGTCTTAAAACAGTAGGCTGAATGGGGCCGAATGGATGCAAGCCAAAGAGAAGAGGGAGAGAAAAATAAACAAAATCGGGGTGGGCTGGCTTAAACATGGGGAGGAATTGACTCTTCCATTTCCCCGTAGATAATAGTTACACGGCGAAGGAAGGAGTGGGGTCCTTTCATTTACGTTAGCGTAAATAGCCTAAGTAGTATAGCCAGATATTTTATTTATGATAACTTCCATATTATATGCCTTATGTGGTAAATTATCGATATTACAAATTCCAACGTCGATTAAGTATTAAGGGAAAATATAAAAAGGAATCAAAGTAAACTATGTTCGGGGCACCACCAAGGCAAAATAAATCCTGAAATTAAATGTAAATTAAAGTTAGTCTATTAACCTATATCAATACATACTGTATATATATATAGGGTAACTTACCTATTGCCTCACTATTATGTCTCTCTTAGGCTAGACGATTTGTATACCTAGCCGCATCTTTAACCTAGAGGTACCCTAAGACTTGTACAAATGGCTATCTACTGTATATCAAGGCTTAGCTTAAAGGAGATCTAGGTCGAGTCCTTGGTTGGACCCCAACTATGGAGATTATAGAGTTCCTGGCCGGACGTTGATACAGGGGTGCAGAAACGTGGGGGGGGGGGGGGGGGGAGAGAGAGAGTTCTGCACTGTTCAGATCTAATATGGCGTCTGTCGAAATTGAAAACTTTCCGACTATAAGTAAAATATATACTAATTTTGTTACCAAGGGTTCATTCCCTCTTCACTTAATCATATAAACAAAAATAAGCGTTTTGCTATATAAATATTAATGTTAATATCGTTTTACAACGATTTAGTAAACATATTAGCCAGGAGTTCAGGATATTACAGCAAATTGTGGATCGCATCTGCGATCGTGGGAAATTCAAACCTGATCCCAAATACAGTACCTCTTAATTTAATCTTACGAGGTTTTATAACTAAATTAACTTGGCCAAGGTAATCTTATACAGTTCTAAATGACTTAATATTAATTATTCTTTGCAATATTTACAATCACCAAGTTCTGGTAGGAAATGGTTCACTCTAATGAGGTTACCCTAATCGAAGGTTATTGCTAACACTTCCCAGATACCAGTGTAGTCAAATTATTCCTCACCCCTTATAAAGTAGAATACAGTCAGATGAGTAACTGTTATGCTCGTTTCAATAACTAACGTTAAATAATGCCTAATGATATTTTATAGATAATATAGCATCCGTGCCCTTACAGCTACAGTAACCTAGAGGTGTATTTCTCCACAGTGCCTGGACAACGTACACTTCAACAACCTGTTCCGCAGCTCTATGTCCGACACCTCCTCCATCACCATGCCTCACTTCATCAAGAACGACCCCAAGCTCTTCAAGGATGACGTGGACATTCGCTTCTCCAGGACTCTTAACTCTTGCAAGGTGGGTGCTATAACTCTTGCAAGGTGGGTGCTATAACTCTTGCAAGGTGGGTGCTATAACTCTTGCAAGGTGGGTGCTATAACTCTTGCAAGGTGGGTGCTATAACTCTTGCAAGGTGGGTGCTATAACTCTTGCAAGGTGGGTGCTATAACTCTTCTTCTGTCCCTATGGCTCTCTTTAAAGGGGGATGGTTAACTTTTTGGCCGATTTTTGCATGTATTCATTATTTTTCTAGTTTCCTCCCTAGACCTCCATCAAATTTAAATAAACATCCATTACAATCCCTTTCTAGATTAATTTGTACATTTTTCGGTAGAAAAATGTCCCGGCCGAAGACCGATTCTTCCAACATTACAGGCTCACTATCGTTCGCCAGGGAAAAAATCGACACCTAAATAGCACGCAAGGTCTAAATATTGACGAAGGAATGGGGCGAAAGGTCTTAAAATCAACTAACTAATGGGGCGAATATCTTAACATCTGAAAACTAATGGGGCAAAATATGAGGGAGAAAATGGTCCAGAAAACCGGCTCTTCTCCCGTTAACATTCACACACACTCTCCTTCTCTGGCTCTTGTTTTCTTTTGTTTTGCTCTCTCTCTCTCAATTCATAAGGATCAACCCCAAGCTGTCCAAGTATGACGAGGAGGTTCGATTCTCGAGCATTCTCATTTGTTTCGAGGCGGGTGGTGGTCTATATTTGTTTCGAGGCGGGTGGTAGTCTATATTTGTTTCGAGGCGGGTGGTGGTCTATATTTGTTTCGAGGCGAGTGGTGGTCTATATTTGTTTCGAGGCGAGTGGTGGTCTATATTTGTTTCGAGGCGGGTGGTGGTCTATATTTGATTCGAGGCGGGTGGTGGTCTATATTTGTTTCGAGGCGAGTGGTGGTCTATATTTGTTTCGAGGCGAGTGGTGGTCTATATTTGTTTCGAGGCGGGTGGTGGTCTATATTTGTTTCGAGGCGAGTGGTGGTCTATATTTGTTTCGAGGCGAGTGGTGGTCTATATTTGTTTCGAGGCGAGTGGTGGTCTATATTTGTTTCGAGGCGAGTGGTGGTCTATATTTGTTTCGAGGCGAGTGGTGGTCTATATTTGTTTCGAGGCGAGTGGTGGTCTATATTTGTTTCGAGGCGGGTGGTGGTCTATATTTGTTTTGAGGCGAGTGGTGGTCTATATTTGTTTCGAGGCGAGTGGTGGTCTATATTTGTTTCGAGGCGAGTGGTGGTCTATATTTGTTTCGAGGCGAGTGGTGGTCTATATTTGTTTCGAGGCGGGTGGTGGTCTATATTTGTTTCGAGGCGGGTGGTGGTCTATATTTGTTTCGAGGCGGGTGGTGGTCTATATTTGTTTCGAGGCGGGTGGTGGTCTATATTTGTTTCGAGGCGAGTGGTGGTCTATATTTGTTTCGAGGCGAGTGGTGGTCTATATTTGTTTCGAGGCGGGTGGTGGTCTATATTTGTTTCGAGGCGAGTGGTGGTCTATATTTGTTTCGAGGCGGGTGGTGGTCTATATTTGTTTCGAGGCGAGTGGTGGTCTATATTTGTTTCGAGGCGGGTGGTGGTCTATATTTGTTTCGAGGCGAGTGGTGGTCTATATTTGTTTTGAGGCGGGTGGTGGTCTATATTTGTTTCGAGGCGGGTGGTGGTCTATATTTGTTTCGAGGCGGGTGGTGGTCTACATTTGTTTCGAGGCGGGTGGTGGTCTATATTTGTTTCGAGGCGAGTGGTGGTCTATATTTGTTTCGAGGCGAGTGGTGGTCTATATTTGTTTCGAGGCGGGTGGTGGTCTATATTTGTTTCGAGGCGGGTGGTGGTCTATATTTGTTTCGAGGCGAGTGGTGGTCTATATTTGTTTCGAGGCGAGTGGTGGTCTATATTTGTTTCGAGGGAGTGGTGGTCTATATTTGTTTCGAGACGGGTGGTGGTCTATATTTGTTTCGAGGCGAGTGGTGGTCTATATTTGTTTTGAGGCGGGTGGTGGTCTATATTTGTTTTGAGGCGGGTGGTGGTCTATATTTGTTTCGAGGCGGGTGGTGGTCTATATTTGTTTCGAGGCGGGTGGTGGTCTATATTTGTTTCGAGGCGGGTGGTGGTCTATATTTGCTTCGAGGCGGGTGGTGGTCTATATTTGTTTCGAGGCGGGTGGTGGTCTATATTTGTTTCGAGGCGGGTGGTGGTCTATATTTGTTTCGAGGCGGGTGGTGGTCTATATTTGTTTCGAGGCGAGTGGTGGTCTATATTTGTTTCGAGGCGAGTGGTGGTCTATATTTGTTTCGAGGCGGGTGGTGGTCTATATTTGTTTCGAGGCGAGTGGTGGTCTATATTTGTTTCGAGGCGAGTGGTGGTCTATATTTGTTTCGAGGCGAGTGGTGGTCTATATTTGTTTCGAGGCGAGTGGTGGTCTATATTTGTTTCGAGGCGGGTGGTGGTCTATATTTGTTTCGAGGCGAGTGGTGGTCTATATTTGTTTCGAGGCGGGTGGTGGTCTATATTTGTTTCGAGGCAAGTGGTGGTCTATATTTGTTTCGAGGCGAGTGGTGGTCTATATTTGTTTCGAGGCGAGTGGTGGTCTATATTTGTTTCGAGGCGAGTGGTGGTCTATATTTGTTTCGAGGCGAGTGGTGGTCTATATTTGTTTCGAGGCGAGTGGTGGTCTATATTTGTTTCGAGGCGAGTGGTGGTCTATATTTGTTTCGAGGCGGGTGGTGGTCTATATTTGTTTCGAGGCGGGTGGTGGTCTATATTTGTTTCGAGGCGAGTGGTGGTCTATATTTGTTTCGAGGCGAGTGGTGGTCTATATTTGTTTCGAGGCGGGTGGTGGTCTATATTTGTTTCGAGGCGGGTGGTGGTCTATATTTGTTTCGAGGCGGGTGGTGGTCTATATTTGTTTCGAGGCGAGTGGTGGTCTATATTTGTTTCGAGGCGGGTGGTGGTCTATATTTGTTTCGAGGCGGGTGGTGGTCTATATTTGTTTCGAGGCGGGTGGTGGTCTATATTTGTTTCGAGGCGAGTGGTGGTCTATATTTGTTTCGAGGCGGGTGGTGGTCTATATTTGTTTCGAGGCGCGTGGTGGTCTATATTTGTTTCGAGGCGGGTGGTGGTCTATATTTGTTTCGAGGCGGGTGGTGGTCTATATTTGTTTCGAGGCGGGTGGTGGTCTATATTTCTCCCTTTCATAAATACATACAACTTGCCATGTTGTGAGCACATTACTTTGGTTAGCGTTGCCAAATCCTCGCCTCAATGTCCAGCAATGAATTTAATAACTTCATAATATTTTGGCATGTTTTTTTATTTCTATACCGAAGGATATATAAAGGTTGGGAGAGAGGTATCCTCACCAGGATTCGAACCCACTCACTCCAGGTATATTTGGGAGAGTCGGGTTACGGTGCCCGACTCTCCCAAATATACCTGGAGTGAGTGGGTTCGAATCCTGGTGAGGATACCTCTCTCCCAACCTGTCGGACATTATCATTAGATATATATACAGTATAATTATATGGTTACGGATCTGTAAGATACCGGCGCGTCTGCCTTATTTTAATGATTGTATGTTTTTATCAAATAATATATATTAAGCTTACAGAGGGTGTTTTGTTCAGGTGCCCCACATCAGGTACGCCACGCCCGAGCGATTACTGGAGCGCCTCACCGACCTACGCTTCCTCTCCATCGACTTCCTCAACACCTTCCTCCTCACCTACCGGGTCTTCACTGACGGCATCTCGGTCATGGAGGCGCTTAAGAAGGTCTACTACAACCCCGATGTCAACGATCAGGTGGCGGATTCCAGGGATTCGTCGGTCGAAAGGTGAGTCACGTTGAAATACATTTTTTTTGTATTATTAAAGTGAAAATTACAAAGTGGTGTACAATCTATCTTATTCTAGTTCCCTTATAGTAGAAATAAACACACATATGGAACATATAGCGTTCCGTTTTGGGTCATAACAGCCTATGCCTCTGACCACTTAAGGGAGCCCACCTCGCTTTTTTTTCTCTTTCTCTCCCCCTCTCTTAGGGTTGTATTCATTCGACCCCATTCAGCCTACTGTTTTAAGACGTTTACCCCCATCCAGGTGTCAATGTTTTCCTGGTGAGCGGTAGCGAGCCAGCATATATATATATTTGTTTTGACAGCAAGCTAAATTTGTAAATTTTTCTATAGAAAAATGTCTCCGGCGAAGCCGGATTTCTCCATAAAATGCTGGCTCGCTATCGCTCGCCAGGAAGATATCGACACCTGGATGAGGATAAACGTCTTAAAACAGTTGGCTGAATGGGGCCGAATGAATACAAGCCAGAGAAAGAGAGAAAAGGAGATAAAGATAAAAAAAGCAAGTGACCCCCCCTTAAACCGGTATCACACGAGTTTTTATACTCCACATTCGTTGGTCAAAACTTTTCTGGCAACATTTCTGGAGTATTTTGCACTGGTATCGGAAACTAGACTGATGGTGGATGAATTTAGGTTAACGAAATATTTCATATGTTGACCTCTTAACCTGCCAGACCAGTGTTGAGGATAAATGTTGATGGAAAAAGCGTTCGTGTGATACCGGCTTTAGCAGTAAATAGGATCCTGGAGTTAGCAAACATTTGTGACGTACCATCTGGGGTATGTTACGACTGGGGTTCAAATATATCAGGGCTCTTATTCATTGGACTAGTAATGGCATAAATGTTACAACGGAAAGCGCTAGCTCCAACCTCTGAAGTATATTCCCAGTGAACAAAGAACACAAATACTCTACAGAGTTCTATATGCAATAATAGGCTATCAAACTCTCAATAAATGTGCGTCTACTCTAGGCTTAATGTTATGTGAAAACAGCCTATTACTACCTATAACCGAAGGTGCTTGGTTATGGTATACAAAGTAAGGTGGTAAGAGAAGTTACAGCTTACGTTACTTTAATCAATAAATGTCAGGCACTCCTGCATGAAAGAAAGTGCACTAAAGTCCTTCAACACTAACAAGGAATCTTCTTTAAATGTTAGATGTTATAAAGATGCTCGTATCGGAAATGGAACCCAAAAAGGCAGGCAGTGGAACAATGCTCGTGCAGGCTATGCACACAAAAAGGCAGAATATATAAT
The DNA here is from genome assembly GCA_037953745.1 of Lithodes maja. Taxonomy (NCBI): domain Eukaryota; kingdom Metazoa; phylum Arthropoda; class Malacostraca; order Decapoda; family Lithodidae; genus Lithodes; species Lithodes maja. The sequence continues at coordinate 16,801 of JBAKBP010030626.1, read as the reverse complement.
GCCGTCGGAGCCAAGAATATCCTAAACACTAAAACACTAATAATAATCGCCACAATACAGTATTCCTATCAACAAAAAGAGCCTAAGTCGTTTGTGTCTCAATACATCAAACTAGGCTGCGAAATGCTTGGGTAATCATAAATGGGTATGCATAAAAAGAGTAATTAGGTTAATATACTTAATGTCTACTATGATTGATAAAGTCTAGCTAGAGTCAATGATACGAGATACTGGTGCGCATGGCATGCTGCATAGCCTAGTGCAAATCTCAAGTCTGTGTGTCAAATATTACGTTATACTGAAGGGTAGCTCTCTTGAGAAACCTTAATACCGAAGTATTAAGCGTTCTCCTGGCGTACCTCAAAGACAAACAATCGAGACCAGAACAGTGCAGAATGGTATAGGCAAAAAGCCCTCATTCGTGCATGCTCTACTCTCAATGGCACACAGACTAGGATTTACTCAATCAACTCCAGTTCTCAGGTATGTCGTGCCGCTTTTAACTAAAGCCAGCACTCATAGGAAACAATACCTATTATATCAGACTCCTAGTCTAGCATTATCTAATCCAGCAGAACACTAATAATTAAAGGAAGCAGCAATATGAAAACCAGCCAATGCTTCGTGATCCACTTATCTTAACAACTAACATACACAGGTTATATCAGACCTTAACACACAATACAACTGGCCAGCATGAAGCTGATTTTGCAGGGTTAACCAGAGGGGGTATAATATTAATAAAGATGGTGAAAGATATGGAAAATGAGAGATAGGCAGAGGAAAAGATTCTCATGAACGGAGTGGGGACAGATAGCAAGGGAAAAAGATGAGTGTGTTCTAGAAACCAGATCTGAGGGAGAGAGTGGCGAGGAACTAGTATATATACTTCGCACTAGCTCGAGCCGCGTGGGAAACTAGCGGTTACGAGTCGACCGACCACTCACAGAGCTCGCAGCATGGTAAGGACCTCTCTCCACCAACCCCCGCGAGGCAGCCAGCCGTGACGTCATCGAGCGGGACAAAAAACACTGCGCGCCCCCTCTCACTCTGTTCTACTCCCTCTCTCTCTCCCAGATCCTATCATTACTAGTTAATGACAAAACATATACTTTACAATTAAATATATAAAGCCTTGACATGGGCGAAAACAAAGAGCCTTTCTGGACTGCCCATGACACGAGCTTTCATATGAAATAAAGCACACTCTAATACATAAACTGTAGCCCCATCCACTGCCCTGGCGATCCTAGCGAGTCACTGTAGGACAAGCCATGCGGTTCTAACGGAGTGGTCAACGTCACACCCCCCCCAAGATTTTTCTCAGAGCCCCCAAGGCTCACAAAAATCTGATGGTTAGAACCCATGCTATATCTCCACTTCCCATCACCCAGCGGCAGTAAAATATCTGGCACAGTTCTTCAAGAAAACATTCTTTTCAAAATTATAACCCTCCCAACACAATAGGTTAAATTATATGTAGTTATGCTCCTCAAGAGCGAGCTTCTCTAGCCCAGCATTCTGAGAGGAGTGCACCTCAGAATTACTGCTATAACATACTGAAAAAATTCAACTATCAAAGAAAGTTTTTTTTTTATTTGATTTTTATGTTTTTAATTTGTTTATTTCGGCTGCACTATAGGGGCAAGCCTAGTTTTTTCTTCTATACCAAACGCTCAACTCCTGCTTTACGACCCAATACGCTGGGCTACAACCGCGAGCCAACAAGCACCAAGCGCAAAATACTATTCAAACCAAAGCAGGAGGCTACCCGTGTGTCAATCTACCCAGGATCATATACCCTTGAACGACCATCTGCAACCACGATGTCACAACCGGCAATATGGCGTATGTCCAGGTTATATACCAATAACCTTAGTGACCACCTGGTCAGCCTCATATTCCGATTGTGAAACTGGTCCAAGAACTTGAGAGGGTGATGATCTGGGTAAACTACAACGACCGGACCATAGGCTGGAACACAGACCTCGAAATGCCTCAGAGCAAGTACAACCGCCAGCAGCTCCTCCTCGACAACAGAGCAGCTCCCCTGGGCCGAATTGTACCTCTCCGAGCAGAAACTAACAGGATGCTCCAGCCCATCATCGTCCTTTTCCACAAGGACGGCACCAGCCCCCACACCACTAGCCTCCGTTGCTAGTTGGGAAGGTAGGCTAAAGTCAGGGGCCCTGAGGATCGGGTGAGTGCACAACAGGTGTTTTACTTCTCTAAACACCTTCGCACACTCAGGCGCCCATTTGAACTTTTTATCCTTCCAGTTATCCTCCACCTGAGCTTGACTGTCCCGTTCTCCTTCTCCACCTTGACTGCTAAACGTCATCACAGGCACAGTGAGAGGCTCAGGGGGGTGCCTCTCATACTCCTTCATGGGATTAACATGACATAACTGATTGCGCTTCCGTCTGTCTGGAGTGGCTACCAAGCAAACCAGGTCCGATAGCTCCTCCACCACCCTATAAGGACCAGTGTACTTCGCGGATAAGGGGTGACCTACAAGGGGCAGTAGAGTCAACACCTCCTGACCCACGTGAAACTCCCTGAGTTCAACCTTGAGGTCGTACCTGTCCTTCATGAGGGCCCGAGAGCTAGTCAAACTACGGCCAGCCAACTCCAGACTGCGCAACATCCGTTCTCGACTGTTGAGGACACACTTGAGCATAGAACAAGGTTTTTCTGCGCCCTCCCATACTTCTTCAACCATATGGAGAGGCCCTCTGACACGGTGTCCAAAGACGAGCTCATTAGGGCTGAATCCCAAACATTCCCCAGGTACCTCCCGTGCAGTAAACAAAACAACATGAATCTCCTGCGGGTAACCATACCGGGAAAAACACACTAGCAAGCCTCGGACCACCGTCTTCGCCGACCCATTTCTCATAGGGTACGCGTCAGGGTACCTTTTTGCTACATCTCTCGCCTGTGCAACACTGTCCTCCTTCAATTCGACAGCACCGGTACCACATTCAAGAAACTCCGGGTCTTCCAATTGCAACTTACGAATGTCCGAAGGAGCAAGCCTATCCAAGTGCTTACGAAACAACTCATGCCCCCCTCCTACATTAAATTTGGCCTCCCGTTGCTCTCTCTCTGCATACCGTTGCTGTCTCATCGTCTTTTTAAGCCCATCCTCTGCCTTTTCCACAACAGTTACTGGGTCTTCTTCAGACTCGATATTTGGTCCTAATACTGAGTCCCCGAGAATGTCCGCTGATACTAAACTCTCAACCGCATCAACTTTCAACCCCTTCTCGGTACCCTTCCTCCGCTGATCTAAAGATTGTTGACCAGAATGCGACTCCCTGGATGCAGGATCTCCGGTGGCAATACACGCCATAGGCTGCCCCGGACACTTCTCAACCCACTCCTGCTCCTCCTTACTCACGTCGGCCGGCTTCTCAGCAACGACCAAGGGTGGAGCCTCAGAAGTAGGTCCCGCAAAGTCGTTGCCGAGAAGGAGGTCGACGCCCCCAACAGGTAACTTCTCCACAATCCCTACATCCAGGTCACGAGTCACACCATCAACTTCCACCTTCATTCTCACAAGCGGGTATGACCTTGTTGCATTAACTCCCTGAACCACAACCACCCGCGCCGTATTGACAGGTTTACCAGTGAAATTTCTCAACAGTGTTTGCGATGCCCCAGTGTCACGCAAAATTCTCACCTCATGTCTTCTACCCCCCCACTCCACACAACCGAGTCCCCTGTGGTCACTAAAGGCATCACGGACAGGGAATAAGCCTTCCGGATCCTTCTGCACTGGCAGTGTATTTACCTCGGAAGAAATGCCTCTAACAAACTCCGATGTCCTCTTGAACACTCCAATGCCGTGAGCAAAAGACACGGCTGCCGGAGGAGGTCGACTAGGGCACTCATTTGCCTTACGACCCTCCTGGTGGCAACTAAAACACATAAATTTCGGCTTCGGCTTATACTGTGATGTAAAAGGCCCCTGACTTTTCACATACGGTGTGGTGTAAGGTTTGGATTCAGTTTTAGTTTCATGGCTCTTCTGTTTAAATGTGTCATTGTTACGGGGAGGGGGAGGATAACGGTCCTTAGCACTTACATCGTACTTCTGTGAGGACCCGCAACCCCGAATCAACGACAGCCGTCGATCAGCCATGTCTGCTGCTTCGACTAGAGTTCTTGGGTTTTTCTCCTTCAAGTTCAAAGTTAGATCACCGCCCGTGCTCTTAAAGAACTGCTCCAACATCATTAACTGCTTAATTTCATCAAATGTTGTGACCTTCTCCGATCGGAGCCAGTTCCCCATAGCATCGGACAAGTCCCGGGCGTGTTCCAAAAAGGTGCTATCTCTTCCCTTAGTTACACCCCGGAACTTCAAACGGTACGTTTCTGGTTGCAATTCATAAGCCCTCAGGACAGCCTCCTTGAGATCCTCATACACAATACATAACTCCAAAGGTAATGCATCGTAGGCTTTAAGACCCTTGCCTATTAATCTAGAGGATACAAGTGCTGCCCATTTATTCTCTGGCCACTGGTGTTCCTGGCACTTCTTCTCAAAGCGTGTGAAAAATTCTGTTACACCACTCTCATCAAACACCGGAACCAGCTTCAATAAGTGTGAGAGAGATTGATCATGAGCACGGTTACCAGCCCCAAGTCGCTGTCCCGTTGTCTCTACTCGCGACTTCTCTACATCCATGTCGGCACAGTACCTAGTCGACTCAGCTTGGATTTTTGCTTGACTGATAGTTTTTCTCTCATCTATCTTGGCTAATTCTAATTGCTGCTGAAGCTCACCTGCCCTGATAGCCTTTCTCTCTTCGATCTTAGCTAATTCGAGCTGAAGCAATAATTCTGGAGATAACCCTGAAGGAGGTGAAGGTGCTACAATGTTTGAAATTACCGGTGGTCCCCCCAGGGGCAACCCACCCTGCCAGTCACCACCCAACTGCGGAAGCGTACCCGGGGTCGGCAAACTACTGGGATGGCTGGGAGTCGAGTGTAGGGGAAGCATGGCCGAAGGGCTCTGAGCACTCAACCCATCTCGCTCACCAGTCACCCTGCCCAGTACACACGTTATCAAGTTATCCCTGGTCATGCTGCTAGTACCCGCATGACCGATAGCTGTGGCCAGGCATTGAAGACCGTACCGATTCACACCCACCAACCGCTCGGCAGTAACAGGCCATTGCAAAAATATCCTAGCATCCTCCTCACAGTTCACCTGATTAACCATACCATCATACTGCTGTTCCTCAGTTTCGACATTACGTACTGTGTCTCCATTCTCCTCTGATCCGGTATAAGACATGATGCTCACAAAAATTTCTCACCACAATATTCAGAAAAGAAGCACCCCAAACTCTTATACCTCGATATACACACAAAAATTCTCTGAAATACCAGGGCTATACTATGTTGCAAAAAAAAAATTATTCTTGCTGATCCTCGCAAAATATTCTCCAAAACAACAAATGTTCCCTGCTAATAAATCCAGGTTCACCAAATCCTAGGTAAGGTCGCCATTTGTTACGACTGGGGTTCAAATATATCAGGGCTCTTATTCATTGGACTAGTAATGGCATAAATGTTACAACGGAAAGCGCTAGCTCCAACCTCTGAAGTATATTCCCAGTGAACAAAGAACACAAATACTCTACAGAGTTCTATATGCAATAATAGGCTATCAAACTCTCAATAAATGTGCGTCTACTCTAGGCTTAATGTTATGTGAAAACAGCCTATTACTACCTATAACCGAAGGTGCTTGGTTATGGTATACAAAGTAAGGTGGTAAGAGAAGTTACAGCTTACGTTACTTTAATCAATAAATGTCAGGCACTCCTGCATGAAAGAAAGTGCACTAAAGTCCTTCAACACTAACAAGGAATCTTCTTTAAATGTTAGATGTTATAAAGATGCTCGTATCGGAAATGGAACCCAAAAAGGCAGGCAGTGGAACAATGCTCGTGCAGGCTATGCACACAAAAAGGCAGAATATATAATGCCGTCGGAGCCAAGAATATCCTAAACACTACAACGCTAATAATAATCGCCACAATACAGTATTCCTATCAACAAAAAGAGCCTAAGTCGTTTGTGTCTCAATACATCAAACTAGGCTGCGAAATGCTTGGGTAATCATAAATGGGTATGCATAAAAAGAGTAATTAGGTTAATATACTTAATGTCTACTATGATTGATAAAGTCTAGCTAGAGTCAATGATACGAGATACTGGTGCGCATGGCATGCTGCATAGCCTAGTGCAAATCTCAAGTCTGTGTGTCAAATATTACGTTATACTGAAGGGTAGCTCTCTTGAGAAACCTTAATACCGAAGTATTAAGCGTTCTCCTGGCGTACCTCAAAGACAAACAATCGAGACCAGAACAGTGCAGAATGGTATAGGCAAAAAGCCCTCATTCGTGCATGCTCTACTCTCAATGGCACACAGACTAGGATTTACTCAATCAACTCCAGTTCTCAGGTATGTCGTGCCGCTTTTAACTAAAGCCAGCACTCATAGGAAACAATACCTATTATATCAGACTCCTAGTCTAGCATTATCTAATCCAGCAGAACACTAATAATTAAAGGAAGCAGCAATATGAAAACCAGCCAATGCTTCGTGATCCACTTATCTTAACAACTAACATACACAGGTTATATCAGACCTTAACACACAATACAACTGGCCAGCATGAAGCTGATTTTGCAGGGTTAACCAGAGGGGGTATAATATTAATAAAGATGGTGAAAGATATGGAAAATGAGAGATAGGCAGAGGAAAAGATTCTCATGAACGGAGTGGGGACAGATAGCAAGGGAAAAAGATGAGTGTGTTCTAGAAACCAGATCTGAGGGAGAGAGTGGCGAGGAACTAGTATATATACTTCGCACTAGCTCGAGCCGCGTGGGAAACTAGCGGTGGTTACGAGTCGACCGACCACTCACAGAGCTCGCAGCATGGTAAGGACCTCTCTCCACCAACCCCCGCGAGGCAGCCAGCCGTGACGTCATCGAGCGGGACAAAAAACACTGCGCGCCCCCTCTCACTCTGTTCTACTCCCTCTCTCTCTCCCAGATCCTATCATTACTAGTTAATGACAAAACATATACTTTACAATTAAATATATAAAGCCTTGACATGGGCGAAAACAAAGAGCCTTTCTGGACTGCCCATGACACGAGCTTTCATATGAAATAAAGCACACTCTAATACATAAACTGTAGCCCCATCCACTGCCCTGGCGATCCTAGCGAGTCACTGTAGGACAAGCCATGCGGTTCTAACGGAGTGGTCAACGTCACAGGTAATACACTGTAAACCAGAATACAATGATAATGACACCACCGTATTGAAAGGGTTAAGTAAATCAATATAGACACAGTACTGTTTGTCAGGATTAAGGGGACACTGCCTGCTTTTTTGGCCTTAAATTAATTCATTCATAAATTCATAGTTTGCTCGCTAGACATCCCTCAAACTTAGAAAAACATCCCCTAGACCCCCTCAAGATATATTTGTAAAATTTTCGGTAGAAAAATGTCCCGGCCGAAGGCCGGTTCCTCTTACAATTACATGCTCGCTATCGCTCGCTAGGAAAAATTCGACACCTAAATGGCACGATAGGTCTTAATATGTATAACGAAATGGGACGAAATGTCTTAAAATCGTCAAACAAATGCGCAGAACGTCTAAAAATCTAAACAAATAATAGGGCTAAACACGAGGGAGAAAGGGGACCAGAAAAACGACCGTGTCCCCATAATGTTGGGAATGATAATATTACTTTTATCATCCCCCCCACAGGTCTCCAGAAGTGCTGTCGTCTCCCCCGCCAGACATGGAGGGACACTCTCCTCGTAGGGTCTCCAACTTCAGCGCCATCTCCGGTATGGTTGGATATATTATTTCTACCGATATGGGCCAATTTGTTCGTGTATATTAATGTTCCGGTATTCATCTGCTGCATATATATATATATATATATATATATATATATATATATATATATATATATATATATATATATATATATACAGAGAGAGAGAGAGAGAGAGAGAAAGAGAGAGAGAGAGATAAGAACGTGCTTACAGACTAATAAATTAATATAATACTTATTTTTGTAAATGACCAATCATTTCCTTTGTAACATATGTATATTTACCCCTTGACACGCAAATCCGCGAATAAAGTGGATTGGAGGATTTCCTAAAGTTTACAACCACTTGAATAGCGATCCTTGGCCTCGAAATTCGGTGGCAAAAAAATCAAACAACTCGATCCACGTGAAATTTCCACTACAAATAACGAGCAATGTGAAGAAAAATATCAACCTATTGGCAACAATGTGCGACGTCGGTAACCGGCACCGAGATAATCAATAACAGCCGTCTTGGCCAGAATGTAGGTATGAAAGAAGCTGGATGCATCGCGGTCCAGGGATTTAAAAATGCCCGTATCCAGCCCCTGGACAACTTGTCCAACTCGAAAGTGAATGTAAGATACATTCTGCTATTCCTACATAATGTATAAATAATTATTGTCCGTAAATATACAGAGTGTATCGTAATATTAGTAGACAATAATTGGAATGTCTAACGGTATCGAGTGTTTAGAGGATTGTCTGACAAAAGAGTGTAATTAAATATTCGTAGAAAAAACTATTTAGCATAGGAAGTTCAATGTTATTAATTATCTTTCTCATTACATGCTGCACTACTGGCCTGGGTTCGAACCCTGGCTGGAGCATGACACAAAATATTAATATATGTATAACTAAACTATATAGCTATAAACCTCATAACAAAACACTGAAACAAATTTAATGTAAACGGTTTTTGTCCACTTGTACCTTTTTTTTTAATATATTCATATAAAAAAAGTGTTGATGATAAACAAATTATGATGACACTATGGAAAGAGCGTGAAGAATACTTCTCATATCATATATAAATACATGGCAGTAGATTGCAGTAGACGCTTTTATTGAGGGTGAACATCTGTCATGAGTGAAAAAAAATCGGTTCGGTGTCCATACTCATAATCGCGATGTATGGTTTACGATTATAGTCATACTAAACACACTATTGACGATAAACAAATTCTGATGAGTTATTTGGATAGCCAATAAATTGTTTTTTCATATAACAGAATCATTGCTCAGCCTATAACGCAATTGGCAATTTCAAAATGAAATATCGACATTTGTCCAAGTTTAATGTATTTCCTCTGTCCTACCATGTATAACTCATTACAGTAAACACAATTATTATGGGCTTAAACAGAGCGACAATAAACTGTTTATTTGGAAGCCCGATATAACAAAGAAACCTGATATAATTTAAATTTATTTTTTGTGAATCTCAAGGGGTTAAGAAGAAGACTGTGGTTATTGTTGTTAAGGATAATGGTAAATATATAACATAATGAGTGGGTTATTGATCGTGGTGTGTGTGTATTCCTTGGTGCAGGGTTCGAGATGGACATTCCCCGGGAGAGGTGCTGGACTTTTGACGCCCAGGTGGCCAAGGCTTCCGGCAATCAACACTGGCGCTGGTCCTACAGGCGATGTATGTACAATACTTTAACCTTTTGTATACCTTCAGCACGAATATATAATTTTCCTCATATTCTGAGCACCATTACACTATTTTCTTTAGGTTACACTCTGCCTCTAGGACTTAAAGGGGTACATATAATTTCAATAAAAACGTCTCCCCAGATCTCTTTCAAATGAAAAAAATCGCCCCCAGAGCCCTTCAAGCTAAATATGTGCATTTTTCGGTAGAAAAAGTCCCACCCGAAAAGCCGGGTTTTCCTAAATTGCAGGCTCGCTGTCGCTTGCCCAGTAAAAATCGACCAATTAATGGAATCAAGTGTCTTATGATATCCAAAATAATGAAGTGAAGCGTCTTAAAATCTTCAAACTAATGGAGTGAATCAATGGTGGTCCATAGAGGCCCGCCCTGTGCCAGATACCTCCTTCAGTAGCATTATAATGTTCTGTTTTAGTACTTCCTTCAGCGGATGGCCTGAGGTGCGATGGTTGGTGCATTTGGCTCACAACCAAAATGTCCAGGTTATATTCCCGGGCAGCTAGAGACAGATGAGAAGATGCCTCCGTTCAGTTAAGGGGATACTACTCGCTTTTTCTGAACCTCCTTCTCCCTCGTGTTTAGCATATTAGTTTTGAGGTTTTAAGACGTTCTTTCCGTTTGTTTGGCGATTTTGAGACCTTTCTCCCAATTCCATTGTCAATATTTAGACCTTTCGTGCCATTTAGGTGTCGATTTTTCCTGGCGAGCGATAGCGAGCCTGTATTTTCAGAAGGAACCGGCCATCGGCCGTGACAATTTTCTACCGAAAAATGTACAAATTTATCTTGAAAGGAGGTCTAGGGGGGTATTTTATTAAGTTTGATGGAGGTCTAGCGAGGAAACTCAAAAATAAATAAATAAATAAATATATAGACCAAAATCCAAGCACTGCTCCCTTAATATAAACCTGGAGTAGGTGAGCATTTGTGACGTTCCAGTTTGTGAGGTAATCTGTAGTAACCTGTGCAGTAGCTCCTGTGTACCAGGTTGGGTAACTCGCCCACCAGAGGCTCCAAAGGACAACAATGTGGATATGCCACCCTTGGCACGTTCCTTCAGTAGTACGATCGCGCTAATAAGTCATGTCCCAGCGGTCATTATGTTTGGCTCGCTCTGTGCTGTATTAATGTCTGTCAGATGTTGAATAGGGTGGGTAAGTGTAGGAACATGTTTTGTATATTACACTCGATATGAAGAAATCTAGCTTAGATATTGCTGATACCAATTATTGATCAAAACATACTTGGTGCCGAGACATCACTTCCTAGCGCGACTGTACTTTCTACTGTAAGTTCTCCTTCAGTATTACAGTACAATCGGCCTACCAAGTGATGTCTCGGCACCAAGTATGTTTTGATCAATAATTGGTATCAACAATATCTAAAACTTGATTTATTCGTTTAGAGTGAGATATACAAACATGTTCCTACACTTACCCACTTTATTCAACATCTGACAGACATTAATACAGCACAGAGCGAGCCAAACGTAATGACAGCTGAGACATGATTTATTAGCGCCACTGTACATCCCGCGGCACCTTCACTCCTTCCGTTGGAACCTGTGGGGTTTAGTTTTAACAGATTCAATTAAAACAAGAAATCTATACCTGTTAAGTGGGTAGTACTCGCTTTTTATGGACCACCTTCTCCCTCATGTTTAGCATATTAGTTTTGAGATTATAAAACGTTCATCCCGTTAGTTTTGCGATTTTGAGACCTTTCACCCCATTTCTTTGTCAATATGTAGACCTTTCGTGCCATTTAGGTGTCGATTTGTTCCTGGCGAGCCATAGCGAGCCTGTCATTTTAGAAGGAACCGCCCTTCGTCCGGAACATTCGGTACAAATTTATCTTGAAAGGGGGTCTAGGGGGTATTTTCTTAAGGTTGAGGGAGGTCTAGCGAGGAAAATAAAAAATATAGTTAATACACATATATATATATATATATATATATATATATATATATATATATTGTGACGCCCAGTGCGTGGCAACGCAACCTGATTGTACTCCTTGGTACTCCACTGTACCGCCACGGTGCGGTACCGTGTACCGCTGTACCGTGCTGGCTGCTTATATTGAGTGTGACAACGTATAACTATGTTCTTTGTATCTCTGCAAAGGTCTCGTCATGTGCTAACCAGTGGTGGGTTTTGTTTTAAGCCATGTCGAGACCTTCCATTTAATATGTAGTATCAATAGAGAAGTTGTTAGATAAGACAATAGGAATTCAGAGAGAGAGAGTGAGTTAGACTTCAGAGCAAGAGGGTAGCAATGCGCCACGCTGCCGGGGGGGGGTGGTTGCCAGACGTATGGACCGGTTGGCAGCCCTGCGCTTATAGCTAGGTGCGACAGGGTTGGTAGTCCATTGCCGCCTGCCTATGCTGCCTGGGCTGCCCATGTTGTCGTGCTGCACATTGCCTGGAGGCTCGCTGTGTGTTCCATGATCAGGTTGCCTAGAACCTTTGAGATTCTAACATCCCTTGCCCTCTCTCCCAATTTCTCACGGTTGCACTCTTTCTCTCTGACGACATTACTCTCATTTCATTCTTCTCTCTATTTAAATACATACCCTTCCCTTGAGGTCCTAAAGGAGTTTCAGCACTCACCTCTCGTATTACTCTTAGGACAAGCATTATATTTACATGTATTAGATTTAAGGGGTTAATGTGAACAGCGATCTTCTTGATGAGGATAGTTGGTGAACGTTCTACATGTTCACGAGTTATATGCCCAGCTCATCATCCAATTTGTGACTAGACTAGTGCCATGTGTAAGAGCCCGACCATGCCCAGGAGTTGTCTGTAGAGGGGCGAGGACTTAGCCTTGATTTGCCTACCGAGCCAGGAGCGAGTGCAGTACCAGAGACTACAGCTCGCTCGTAGTGCCGGTATAGTAGAGTAACGTAATTTATCTGTCCTTGTGTTCTCTGCAGTCTTTTCCTGGGTTCTCGCTTTCGGTGCTGGGACTCGTTGTTCCTGTGACTTGGCCTGCTAGCTAGAACACATGGGGATGATGAGTGGGTGATATCTTTATTTTACTATGCATTGCAGCTCTCTTTAAGTTTATGTATGTAACACTTTACAATACACATTACTCACACACAAGACAACACTATTAATACTTTCATGTATCAATTAACTGCACTGTCGTTTTGCTGCTGTGTCCGGAGTTCTGTTGCGTAGGGCGCATACGGACTCAGAGGGGAGACAGAGTGAGAGAAGCGAAGTAGCCTATGCGGTAGTAGGCTACCGGCGCAGTACTGTTGCCTGCAACCTTTTAGTTATTCCAAGTATAGATTCATTCTTATAATAAGTGACTACTATTTATGTTCCTTCCATGTGTATTATTAGGTATCTACTGGATCATGAACATCTTGTATGCTACATGCTAGTGCATGTTAGTAGGGGACAGTTATTCTAGTGCACGCGCTTTCAAGTAGGCGTGTACATTTGTCATTTAGCATTTCACTGTCATACCTTTAGCCTGCTTCTATTCTACATTATTAGAGGCTTAATATTAACGTAGTTTCTTGAGTATTGCATTTCTTTAGTCATAACGTAACCTATAAATGTCTGAGGGAGTTTAGCCTCATAGCCTACCCCTGTTGTACACTTTCGCCGAGTTAAGGTACCTCGTTACCATAGACGATAACTCTGTAGGGCGTTGGTGCTTTTGTTGTCTGGAGCATATAGTATTTGGGACTGGAATCGAGCGTGTCGTTGTCACATAAGCCATTTCTGTCCTACGATCAAGAATCCCGAATATGTATTGCCGATCCAGCCGTAACAAAATGGCGACCTTGCACAAGATTCAGTAGTATCCTATCACATGTTTTTTGGAGAACTATTCTATGCTACCTAGTAGAGCTGGCTAGAATTTTCTTGCATATTGGAGGAATTTTTATTGTGTCATTATTGTATTGGTGGACTTGCAGATTGTTTCGTTGGGGGTGTCTAGAGTAGAGTCATTCAAGCATCTTTAACATTTTGTGAGTCGAGACTGCAATTAGTAATAAGCACTTCTTTTTTTTATGAACAGCAATTGTATAACCAGCACTATGTCTAATGACTCATCATTTACGGGGGAGGATAACACGGTACAGCCTAGTAACCAGCAAGTACAACAGATGTTTAGGGAGGGGAGTGTTATAAGTGGAGAGAGGGATGCCCGGGCATTTTTGCAGACACCTTTGACCGAACAGCGCCTGCAGGCTATTGATTGTTACGGTCTTCGCTGTTTAGCCACGGTTTTGGGGCGGGACTGTCCTGACAGTTGGCCCAAGAAGAATTTGGTGGCATGTTTGTTGGGTGATGGCGATGGGGCGGTGGGTGGAGTGGGGTCTTGGGGGGTTCCCTCCAAGCCTCCATTCCACTCTACCCCTGAGCTGGGCCCTCAGCCAGCGAGTCTTAGCACGATGCAGCAGGAGGGTTCTCAATGGCAAGCTGGCTTACCCGTAAACACGTCTCGGTGTGGATCCCCCATTTTGTGCTCTCCCCCCCCAGGCCTGTCTCCTGAGATGTTATTTCAGCTAGAACTAGCTAAGCTTAAGTTGCAGGAGACTCAGATACAACAGGCTAGTATAGAACGGATTAAGCTGCAGGAGACTCAGATACAACAGGCTAGTATAGAACGCATAGAGGTTGCTAGAATCCAAGCCAATCAGGATGCAACCAGGTACCAGGCTGAAATGGATGTCGAGAAGTCTAGAGTAGAGACCACGGGGCGTCATCTCGGTGGTGGGCACTGGGTTACAGACTCACTTTCGCATTTAATTAAGTTAGTACCCGCATTTGATGAGACAGCAGTGACTGAGTTTTTTGCTCGTTTCGAAAAGAAGTGTCGTGAGTATGACTGGCCGGAGGTTAAATGGGCAGCATTAGTTTCATCACGTCTAGTGGGTAAGGGGTTGAAAGCCTACGATGCACTGTCACTGGACGAGAGTGTAGTGTATGGACTGGTGAAGGAGGCTGTGCTCCGGGCCTACGAACTGCAACCCGAAACTTATAGATTGAAGTTCCGTGGCGTGAATAAGAAGAGCGACGTCAGTTTTACGGAGCACGCACGGGACTTAACAGATGCAGGTAATAACTGGTTTCGGTCCGAGCACGCAGAGTCGGCTGAGGAAATTAAGCAACTTTTCTATCTGGAACAGTTTTACAAATGTACTGGAACCGATCTAACGCTGAACATTAAGGAAAAATGTCCCAAGACAGTAGAGGAGGCTGCCAAGATGGCAGACCTCAGATTATCATTGATTCGTGGTTGCGGTGCCGCTCAGAGGGCTGAGTCAGGGCAGAAGGGGCGCTATACCCCACCCACCAGAGTTTTCGATAATAACAAATCCTATGACACACATAACCACACTAAATGCATTGCACCTAATAACACCTACAAACACAAGCCTCTCCCGTTTACTAAAGGTCAGGCCCCTTCTTCGCCCGCACAAGGGAAGAAGCCCATTGGGGATGTGAAATGTTACAAATGTCAGAAGCTAGGCCATTATTCACGTGAGTGCCCTAGTAACACTCCCGCTAAGCCGGTGTCATTGGTTCACAGTATCGGTGTGTCTCTGAAGGCTGCAGCAACTGCCCGGGGTAGGTTGTCAGCAGCTGAGGCACACGCGGTAAAGAAGCGTACGGAAGGCTCGACACCTGTCCGGGACACTTT
Source organism: Lithodes maja (assembly GCA_037953745.1). Taxonomy (NCBI): domain Eukaryota; kingdom Metazoa; phylum Arthropoda; class Malacostraca; order Decapoda; family Lithodidae; genus Lithodes; species Lithodes maja. The sequence continues at coordinate 1,530 of JBAKBP010030626.1, read as the reverse complement.
CTGTAGCCATCGGGGGCACGGGTTTGTGAGCTGGGGGAGTGAACTACGGAGGGTTGACTTGCTGAGGGATACGGGGGCTTCGCAAACTTTGTTGAGGAACTTCACAGGGAAACCGATAAATGCGGCCAGAGTTGTTGTGGTGCAGGGTATAAATGCTACGAGGTCATACCCACTTGTGAGGTTGGAGTTGAGAGTGGGAGAGGTGTGCAGGGAGCTGGATGTAGGGATCGTTGAGTGTTTGCCAGTTGAGGGCGTCGACCTTCTTCTCGGCAACGACTTTGCGGTGCCCACTTCCGGGACTCCACCCTTAGTCGTTGCCGAGAGGGCGGCCGACGTGGATGGTGAGAATCGGGAATGGGTTGGGAGGTGCCAACAGGATGAGATGGCCTGTGTGGTAACCCGATCTCGCTCTGCGGCTCCTGCACAGCCTAGCACTCAACCTCGGGGACAGTGGAGGAAGGATCAGGAGAAGGTTGCTAAGGGCAGGAAAAGGGACATTGATTCTGCTGCACTTCTCGGTGATTCGGTACTTGGACCTATAATAAACACGGGAGTTGACTCTGGCCCAGATATGGTGTGTAACAAGGCAGAGTTGGGTAAGACTTCGCGTGAGGCAAGAGCTGTAGCGAGAGCCACTAAGGCAGTAGAGCCTACTAGCCGGGGTAATGTCTTATTACAAAACCATCTTGATGTATTGACGCCCAGGGACATTAGTGAGCAGCAGCTGCAAGACGCTAGCCTAGCTCGTTATAGCAATGGTGCCATAGAGTTGGAGGAAGATGGGGATGCGAAGCCGGGAGATTTCTTTAGGCTCAACAGGATATTGTACCGCAGATTTCTAGACCCCAAATCGAAGTGGGAGGGCGGTGCGAGGGTAGTAGACCAGGTGGTTGTTCCAAATAAGTATAGAGAGTCCTTATTGTGTCTGGCGCATGATGTGCCGGTGGCGGGTCATTTGGGGGTAACAAAAACATTGGCGGCATTGGGCAGGTTTTTCTGGTGGCCTGGGGTCAAGGCTGATGTCTGTGCATGGGTGGCTGGGTGTGCGACCTGCCAGACAACGGGGAAGCCTAACCAGACAATCCCGAAGGCACCTTTGTTTCCCATACCTGTCACCGGGCCTCCGTTCAGCAAAGTTGTAGTAGATTTGGTTGGCCCTTTCCCGCCTACTAGTAGTGGCAATAAATTCCTGTTGACAATCATGGATGTGGCTACGAGATACCCGGACGCATACCCCATGAGAAACGGCTCGGCAAAGGCAGTTGTTAAAAACTTATTATTGTTCTGTTCCCGTTATGGATTTCCACGTGAGGTGCAGTCAGACCAGGGGAGCAATTTTACATCCAAATTGTTCAAGCAAACCCTTCAGTTGCACGGTATATGTTCTGTAGTGTCGTCAGCCTACCATCCCGAGAGTCAGGGAGTCTTGGAGCGGTGGCACTCGACCCTGAAGAGTATGCTACGCTGTTACTGTGCAGAACATGACACTGATTGGGATTTGGGTCTGCCGTATGTTCTGTTCGCTGCACG
>JBAKBP010030625.1:0-25489 GCA_037953745.1 Lithodes maja | reverse complement strand
GCGAGAACCCAGGAAAAGACTGTAGAGAACACAAGGACAGATAAATTACGTTACTCTACTATACCGGCACTACGAGCGAGCTGTAGTCTCTGGTACTACAGTCGCTCCTGGCTCGGTAGGCAAATCAAGGCTAAGTCCTCGCCCCTCTACAGACAACTCCTGGGCATGGTCGGGCTCTTACACATGGCACTAGTCTAGTCACAAATTGGATGATGAGCTGGGCATATAACTCGTGAACATGTAGAACGTTCACCAACTATCCTCATCAAGAAGATCGCTGTTCACATTAACCCCTTAAATCTAATACATGTAAATATATGCTTGTCCTAAGAGTAATACGAGAGGTGAGTGCTGAAACTCCTTTAGGACCTCAAGGGAAGGGTATGCATTTAAATAGAGAGAAGAATGAAATGAGAGTAATGTCGTCAGAGAGAAAGAGTGCAACCGTGAGAAATTGGGAGAGAGGGCAAGGGATGTTAGAATCTCAAAGGTTCTAGGCAACCTGATCATGGAACACACAGCGAGCCTCCATGCAATGTGCAGTACGACAACATGGGCAGCCCGGCAGCATATGCAGGCGGCAATGTACTACCAACCCTGTCGGACCTAGCTATAAGCGCAGGGCTGCCAACCGGTCCATACGTCTGGCAACCATTGCTACCCTCTCGCTCTGAAGTCTAACTCACTCTCTCTCTCTGAATTCCTATCATCTCATCTATCAACTTCTCTATTGATACTACATATTAAATGGAAGGTCTCGACATGGCTTAAAACAAAACCCACCACTGGTTAGCAAATGACGAGACCTTTGCAGAGATACAAAGAACATAGTTATACGTTGTCACACTCAATATAAGCAGCGAACACGGTACACGGCCCCGCACCGTGTCGATACAGTGGAGTACCAAGGAGTACAATCAGGTTAAGTTGCCACGCACTGGGTGCGTCACAGCCCCCCCAAGATTTTAGATAATCGACCTTAGAAGCATTATCAAAATCTGACAGGCAACCAACCGACCTGCTACCCTTAGCTGCCACTAATTGCAAAAGGTGCACAACAACTGAAGTGTGAATTATACATAAAACACAATATCGCATGCATCATGCTACAACAATAAAGACTTACAAAACTAAAACAAATTTTCTCGTTTATTTTATTGTTTTATAATCTTTTTGGACGGCGTTATGATAGCCTAATTTTACTCCTGCTCAACCCACACACCGTGCACGACTATCCTGGATCATCAACCCTTGATAGACAATCTGCTATCACGTTCTCACTCCCGGCAATATGCTGAATGTTGAGATTATACTCTTGGAGCATTAGGGACCACCTGGTCAACCGCATATTCCGATTGTGAAACTGATTTAGGAATTTCAAGGGATGATGGTCCGTATAAATCGTCACTACCGGGCCGTAGGCTGGAACATAAACTTCGAAATGTTTGAGCGACAAAACGATAGCAAGAAGCTCCTTCTCTATAGTCGAGTAATTCCTTTGTGCCGAATTAAACTTGCGAGAAAAGAAGCTCACTGGGTGTTCCAAGCCCTCGGAATCAGTCTGCAGTAACACTGCCCCGGCACCCACACCGCTGGCATCAGTCGCCAGCTGAAAACTCCTGGAGAAGTCTGGGGCTCTCAAAATCGGATGTGTACACAGCAGGTGCTTGACTAGGTCGAAAGCCCTCTGACACTCCGCAGCCCAACAGAACTTCACTGACTTCGACAGTAGATCAGTTAACGGTGCTAAGACAGTAGAGTATCCCCGGATGAAGCGCCTATAATAGCCTATCATACCTAGGAACCGCATGACCTGGCGCTTAGTGGTGGGCCTGGGAAACATATTGATAGCCTGTATCTTGCTCAGGGGGGGGCACACCCGGCCTAACCCGACCACGAAGCCAAGATACTGCACAGTAGCCTTTACAAACTCGCACTTCCTCAGGTTCACCACCAGCCCAGCATCGTGCAACTTCCCAAACAGGGTCTCTAAGTGCCTTAGGTGATTTTCAAAATTGTCATCATACACTATCACGTCATCAAGGTAGACCGTGCAGTTAGGGATTTCGTCACAAATATCGTTCATCAGGTTCTGAAACGTGGCAGGTGCGTTCTTAAGCCCATAAGGCATTACGTTACATTGGTAGGTCTTGCCATCTACCACAAAACCACAAACTTGCTTAGCTCGGTCCGACAGGGGTACTTGCCAGTAGCCTTTTACAAGATCAATTTTAGTAAGGTACTTTGCATTCCCTATCTTGTCCACGCTGTCGTCAACTCGAGGCAAAGGGTAAGGGTTTGTAGTGGTCAAGCCATTTAGCCTACGAAAATCTAAGCAGAACCGCACCTTGCCGTCAGGTTTTGGCTGCAACGTGACGGGTGATGTCCACTTCACATAACCTTCAGTGATCATCCCTCTCTCAACCATGTACTTTAACTCCTCCCGTAAAGCTGGCAACTTTACCGGGGGCACACGGTAGGGCACTGACTTGAAGGGCACATTATCACCGACGTCCACGTCGTGCGTTACCTGAGTAGTGAGACCTGGGTGTTCGGCGAAAACAGAGGGGTATGACCTGAACAGGCCTAGGACAGCAGCACCCTGGTGCTCAGGCAGGTGACTTACAGCTTGCCTAGCCTCTTGTTCAGTATTCCCCGCCCACTGTTCCGCGGAAATGACACAGTCCCAGCTATCCTCCTCAGCAGCATGACTGTCCCCACCTCCTTCTCCACCCTGGCCGCTGCAGGCCAGCACAGGGACAGTGAGAGGCTCTGAGGGGCGTCTCACATACTCTTTCATGAGGTTAACATGACATAACTGATGTTTTTTTCTACGGTCAGGTGTTGCAACGAGATAATCAAGGTCGGACAGTTTCTTAGCCACCACATACGGCCCAATAAACTTGGCAGAAAGGGGGTGTCCAGGCAAAGGTAAAAGCAACATTACCTCCTGACCCACCGAAAACTCCCGAAGCTTCACCTTGGCGTCATACTGGTGCTTCATGACCACCTGTGCATTAACCAAGTTATTACCTGCCGCTGCCATGCAACCTATAAGTCTCTCCCGGCTCTCAAGGATATATTTAAGTACAGACCCCGGCTTCTCTTCGCCCTCCCAGATCTCTTTCACCATACTTAAAGGTCCTCTCACATTATGGCCAAAGACTAGTTGATTTGGACTGAACCCCAGGCTCTCTCCTGGGACTTCACGTGCAGCGAACAGAACATACGGCAGACCCAAATCCCAATCAGTGTCATGTTCTGCACAGTAACAGCGTAGCATACTCTTCAGGGTCGAGTGCCACCGCTCCAAGACTCCCTGACTCTCGGGATGGTAGGCTGACGACACTACAGAACATATACCGTGCAACTGAAGGGTTTGCTTGAACAATTTGGATGTAAAATTGCTCCCCTGGTCTGACTGCACCTCACGTGGAAATCCATAACGGGAACAGAACAATAATAAGTTTTTAACAACTGCCTTTGCCGAGCCGTTTCTCATGGGGTATGCGTCCGGGTATCTCGTAGCCACATCCATGATTGTCAACAGGAATTTATTGCCACTACTAGTAGGTGGGAAAGGGCCAACCAAATCTACTACAACTTTGCTGAACGGAGGCCCGGTGACAGGTATGGGAAACAAAGGTGCCTTCGGGATTGTCTGGTTAGGCTTCCCCGTTGTCTGGCAGGTCGCACACCCAGCCACCCATGCACAGACATCAGCCTTGACCCCAGGCCACCAGAAAAACCTGCCCAATGCCGCCAATGTTTTTGTTACCCCCAAATGACCCGCCACCGGCACATCATGCGCCAGGCACAATAAGGACTCTCTATACTTATTTGGAACAACCACCTGGTCTACTACCCTCGCACCGCCCTCCCACTTCGATTTTGGGTCTAGAAATCTGCGGTCCAATATCCTGTTGAGCCTAAAGAAATCTCCCGGCTTTGCATCCCCATCTTCCTCCAACTCTATGGCACCATTGCTATAACGAGCTAGGCTAGCGTCTTGCAGCTGCTGCTCACTAATGTCCCTGGGCGTCAATGCATCAAGATGGTTTTGTAATAAGACATTACCCCGGCTAGTAGGCTCTACTGCCTTAGTGGCTCTCGCTACAGCTCTTGCCTCACGCGAAGTCTTACCCAACTCTGCCTTGTTACACACCATATCTGGGCCAGAGTCAACTCCCGTGTTTATTATAGGTCCAAGTACCGAATCACCGAGAAGTGCAGCAGAATCAATGTCCCTTTTCCTGCCCTTAGCAACCTTCTCCTGATCCTTCCTCCACTGTCCCCGAGGTTGAGTGCTAGGCTGTGCAGGAGCCGCAGAGCGAGATCGGGTTACCACACAGGCCATCTCATCCTGTTGGCACCTCCCAACCCATTCCCGATTCTCACCATCCACGTCGGCCGCCCTCTCGGCAACGACTAAGGGTGGAGTCCCGGAAGTGGGCACCGCAAAGTCGTTGCCGAGAAGAAGGTCGACGCCCTCAACTGGCAAACACTCAACGATCCCTACATCCAGCTCCCTGCACACCTCTCCCACTCTCAACTCCAACCTCACAAGTGGGTATGACCTCGTAGCATTTATACCCTGCACCACAACAACTCTGGCCGCATTTATCGGTTTCCCTGTGAAGTTCCTCAACAAAGTTTGCGAAGCCCCCGTATCCCTCAGCAAGTCAACCCTCCGTAGTTCACTCCCCCAGCTCACAAACCCGTGTCCCCGATGGTCACAGAAAGTGTCCCGGACAGGTGTCGAGCCTTCCGTACGCTTCTTTACCGCGTGTGCCTCAGCTGCTGACAACCTACCCCGGGCAGTTGCTGCAGCCTTCAGAGACACACCGATACTGTGAACCAATGACACCGGCTTAGCGGGAGTGTTACTAGGGCACTCACGTGAATAATGGCCTAGCTTCTGACATTTGTAACATTTCACATCCCCAATGGGCTTCTTCCCTTGTGCGGGCGAAGAAGGGGCCTGACCTTTAGTAAACGGGAGAGGCTTGTGTTTGTAGGTGTTATTAGGTGCAATGCATTTAGTGTGGTTATGTGTGTCATAGGATTTGTTATTATCGAAAACTCTGGTGGGTGGGGTATAGCGCCCCTTCTGCCCTGACTCAGCCCTCTGAGCGGCACCGCAACCACGAATCAATGATAATCTGAGGTCTGCCATCTTGGCAGCCTCCTCTACTGTCTTGGGACATTTTTCCTTAATGTTCAGCGTTAGATCGGTTCCAGTGCATTTGTAAAACTGTTCCAGATAGAAAAGTTGCTTAATTTCCTCAGCCGACTCTGCGTGCTCGGACCGAAACCAGTTATTACCTGCATCTGTTAAGTCCCGTGCGTGCTCCATAAAACTGACGTCGCTCTTCTTATTCACGCCACGGAACTTCAATCTATAAGTTTCGGGTTGCAGTTCGTAGGCCCGGAGCACAGCCTCCTTCACCAGTCCATACACTACACTCTCGTCCAGTGACAGTGCATCGTAGGCTTTCAACCCCTTACCCACTAGACGTGATGAAACTAATGCTGCCCATTTAACCTCCGGCCAGTCATACTCACGACACTTCTTTTCGAAACGAGCAAAAAACTCAGTCACTGCTGTCTCATCAAATGCGGTTACTAACTTAATTAAATGCGAAAGTGAGTCTGTAACCCGGTGCCCACCACCGAGATGACGCCCCGTGGTCTCTACTCTAGACTTCTCGACATCCATTTCAGCCTGGTACCTGGTTGCATCCTGATTGGCTTGGATTCTAGCAACCTCTATGCGTTCTATACTTGCCTGTTGTATCTGTATCCGAGTCTCCTGCAGCTTAAACTTAGCTAGTTCTAGCTGAAATAACATCTCAGGAGACAGGCCTGGGGGGGGAGAGCACAAAATGGGGGATCCACACCGAGACGTGTTTACGGGTAAGCCAGCTTGCCCTTGAGAACCCTCCTGCTGCATCGTGCTAAGACTCGCTGGCTGAGGGCCCAGCTCAGGGGTAGAGTGGAATGGAGGCTTGGAGGGAACCCCCCAAGACCCCACTCCACCCACCGCCCCATCGCCATCACCCAACAAACATGCCACCAAATTCTTCTTGGGCCAACTGTCAGGACAGTCCCGCCCCAAAACCGTGGCTAAACAGCGAAGACCGTAACAATCAATAGCCTGCAGGCGCTGTTCGGTCAAAGGTGTCTGCAAAAATGCCCGGGCATCCCTCTCTCCACTTATAACACTCCCCTCCCTAAACATCTGTTGTACTTGCTGGTTACTAGGCTGTACCGTGTTATCCTCCCTCGTAAATGATGAGTCATTAGACATAGTGCTGGTTATACAATTGCTGTTCATAAAAAAAAAGAAGTGCTTATTACTAATTGCAGTCTCGACTCACAAAATGTTAAAGATGCTTGAATGACTCTACTCTAGACACCCCCAACGAAACAATCTGCAAGTCCACCAATACAATAATGACACAATAAAAATTCCTCCAATATGCAAGAAAATTCTAGCCAGCTCTACTAGGTAGCATAGAATAGTTCTCCAAAAAACATGTGATAGGATACTACTGAATCTTGTGCAAGGTCGCCATTTTGTTACGGCTGGATCGGCAATACATATTCGGGATTCTTGATCGTAGGACAGAAATGGCTTATGTGACAACGACACGCTCGATTCCAGTCCCAAATACTATATGCTCCAGACAACAAAAGCACCAACGCCCTACAGAGTTATCGTCTATGGTAACGAGGTACCTTAACTCGGCGAAAGTGTACAACAGGGGTAGGCTATGAGGCTAAACTCCCTCAGACATTTATAGGTTACGTTATTACTAAAGAAATGCAATACTCAAGAAACTACGTTAATATTAAGCCTCTAATAATGTAGAATAGAAGCAGGCTAAAGGTATGACAGTGAAATGCTAAATGACAAATGTACACGCCTACTTGAAAGCGCGTGCACTAGAATAACTGTCCCCTACTAACATGCACTAGCATGTAGCATACAAGATGTTCATGATCCAGTAGATACCTAATAATACACATGGAAGGAACATAAACAGTAGTCACTTATTGTAATAATGAATCTATACTTGGAATAACTAAAAGGTTGCAGGCAACAGTACTGCGCCGGTAGCCTACTACCGCATAGGCTACTTCGCTTCTCTCACTCTGTCTCCCCTCTGAGTCTGTATGCGCCCTACGCAACAGAACTCCGGACACAGCAGCAAAACGACAGTGCAGTTAATTGATACATGAAAGTATTAATAGTGTTGTCTAGTGTGTGAGTAATGTGTATTGTAAAGTGTTACATACATAAACTTAAAGAGAGCTGCAATGCATAGTAAAATAAAGATATCACCCACTCATCATCCCCATGTGTTCTAGCTAGCAGGCCAAGTCACAGGAACAACGAGTCCCAGCACCGAAAGCGAGAACCCAGGAAAAGACTGTAGAGAACACAAGGACAGATAAATTACGTTACTCTACTATACCGGCACTACGAGCGAGCTGTAGTCTCTGGTACTACAGTCGCTCCTGGCTCGGTAGGCAAATCAAGGCTAAGTCCTCGCCCCTCTACAGACAACTCCTGGGCATGGTCGGGCTCTTACACATGGCACTAGTCTAGTCACAAATTGGATGATGAGCTGGGCATATAACTCGTGAACATGTAGAACGTTCACCAACTATCCTCATCAAGAAGATCGCTGTTCACATTAACCCCTTAAATCTAATACATGTAAATATATGCTTGTCCTAAGAGTAATACGAGAGGTGAGTGCTGAAACTCCTTTAGGACCTCAAGGGAAGGGTATGCATTTAAATAGAGAGAAGAATGAAATGAGAGTACAGTCAGCCCCCCCAATACGCGAGAATAGGGGCGACAGGAGGCATCGCGTATTGGGAATCCGCGTATTGTGGACCTAACTTTAAATAGGAATAATTAGATATGGGTGACATCTCTCAATTATGGCCTATTTTCAAAAATTTTGGCCTTATTTTCGACATTTTTGGCTCTACAGTACAGTCTATATCTTATATATAATAAGAACAATGAATAAAAATATGAAACCTTACCTTAAAATTAGTAGTAGATAGGCTAGGACTAGGACTAGGACCGTAGGACTTCACGATTTTCTCCAACTTCTCCCTCCCTGACCAAATCGTACGAACAGTTTACTCTGACAAGCCTATTGCACAGTTTCCTTCTCCTTTTTTCTTGCTATCCAACACTTCCACCTTCATTTTGTGTGTTATCTTCTTATATTGGCGTGGCATGGCGAAAAAAGTGGCAGGCACTACAAACGTTTGGTCACTCCGCACGGCTATGACGCTTGAGCGGGACTGTGGGAGGGAGGGAGGGAGGGTAAGCGGGAGGGAAGGCAGGCGTATGCCCGTCTTCTTCTTTTTTCAGAGCTACTCCTGGGCCTCGCGAAACGTAGACGTGCTCGCGTATCAAGCGGGAATAGCGGATTTGGCCCCTTCTTAGCTCTCGATTCGTGTATTGTGGTACCACCTCGCGTAATTAATGTTTAATTAATTAATGTTATTTTCGAGGGGTCACTCGTGTATTAGGGTTTTCGCGAATTGTGGAATCGCGTATTGGGGGGGCTGACTGTAATGTCGTCAGAGAGAAAGAGTGCAACCGTGAGAAATTGGGAGAGAGGGCAAGGGATGTTAGAATCTCAAAGGTTCTAGGCAACCTGATCATGGAACACACAGCGAGCCTCCATGCAATGTGCAGTACGACAACATGGGCAGCCCGGCAGCATATGCAGGCGGCAATGTACTACCAACCCTGTCGCACCTAGCTATAAGCGCAGGGCTGCCAACCGGTCCATACGTCTGGCAACCATTGCTACCCTCTCGCTCTGAAGTCTAACTCACTCTCTCTCTCTGAATTCCTATCATCTCATCTATCAACTTCTCTATTGATACTACATATTAAATGGAAGGTCTCGACATGGCTTAAAACAAAACCCACCACTGGTTAGCAAATGACGAGACCTTTGCAGAGATACAAAGAACATAGTTATACGTTGTCACACTCAATATAAGCAGCGAACACGGTACACGGCCCCGCACCGTGTCGATACAGTGGAGTACCAAGGAGTACAATCAGGTTAAGTTGCCACGCACTGGGTGCGTCACACCTTCCTAATCTGAATATCGCTCAATAGCAACTTGACCATATTGATATGGACATTACTCGTGCTAAGAAGGTTAAAACCTAACAAAGTAGGCATTATGCAAGGAACGTGGGTATTGAACAGAACCCTCGTCTTCGCATTAATGCCTATTGCGTTATGTGCATGAACGTAAAATAGTCGATACATAACTAAACCCGTAGTGCGGAAAGCACTTTTTATTATCATTTGCATTGTTAACTGTAATTCAGATATCCCAACAATCTAGGAGTTTACTCGATTTAGTCAACTTTGAAAAGACATTAGCCTAAGCTAACAACCTTACCTAACCTATCCTAGTATTATGGGTGGGGGCTGTTGCCCCCACACCCCCGCTGATTGGGTATTAACCCTTAACTGGCGCGGCCCGCCTTAAGTCGGGCTCCAATTTGCAGCAAGTTAGGAGCATTATTAAAGCTTTTAAAGGGTTAAAATCGAGTGCAAATGGCCGGGAGCGCAGCAGGCCACACGTCCGACACCCAGGGCTTACCGCCGCCCACTGACTCACGTTCCCTCTCTTCTCGAGAGGCCGGCAGTGTTGCCAGTAGTGAGCGTAGAGGGAAAATATATGCCACTATACGCTAAACTCCCATGTTAGTGGTACCACTGCGTGAGAACGACGAGTGCTACGTAGCTCGTTGTGGTCTCATTTTGGAGCTTTTAGCGCTTAGTTTTTTGCTGAATACATTTCTTTTCATGCATATACTTGATTGATCATTCAGGAGGGCCTGAATATTCCCAAAAGAGCCCAAACCCCCCCCCCCCCCCCCCCGCTAGACAAGGGTTAAAACTAAAAAAAATATGGGATAAAGTCTATGGTGTTTACTGTGCAATCTTCAGCTTTGGCTGTCGATAACAGGAAAGTACCAATAAAAATGTACTGACTTCTTGTAGGTGAAGCTCCACTTTGATTGGCGGTAATTGTGCATAACTACAACTCCTGTTATTTTAGGTTTTATTTATTTTATTTTTGTATTTTAATGCTTTGTAAGTGTGTATTTTATTGTTAGAAAGTGAGGAAAGTCCTATTTATTAGCATTTGTATTACTAATTGTAATTCCGATACCTCAACAATCTAGGGGAGAGTTTGGGAATGCGGGGTTTTGGGTGGGGTAAAAATAGGGGTATTATGGGAATAACTAAACATATTATAAAGAAAATTGAAAAAAACCCTAAATGTTGAAATTCAAGCCAAATTTTGGCAAAAGTTGGCTCGGATTAGGCCAATTTTCAGAGTCGAAAAATGGTAAAATTGGAAAAAATAATTGGCTCGGATTTCACCCTTTTTCAGATAAAGAAAAACTAAAAATGTGAAAACCAAGCCAACTTTCGTCAAAAGTTGGCTCGGATTTCACTGATTTCATGGGTTGGAGTGGGTAACAGCCTTATAAAAATAGTAAACTTTGCGGAGAAATTAGCCTAACCTAACAACCTTACCTAACCTATCCTAGTATAATGGGTGGGGGCTGCCTCCCCCCACACCCCCGCTGGTTGGGTAAAAGTGCTAACGGCAGAAATCCAAGCCAACTTTTTGTCAAAAGTTGGCTTGGATTTCACGGGGTGGAGTGGGTAGGCCTAATAGCCTTATAAAAATAGTCCACTTTGAGATGTCATTAGCCTAACCTAACAACCTTACCTAACCTAACCTAGTATTATGGGTGGGAGCTGCCGCCCCCACACCCCCACTGGTTGTTGTTGTTGTTGTTCCCCAAGCTGCCTGGCCGAACAGCTCCAAGGCCCCGAGCAATTCCAAGCCCATAACCGAGCGCCCCCACAGAACCCTCCTTGCCGACCACAATAAAGCCTGGGTGACCGAAGCCACTCCATGGCGGGGAGCTGAGGAGGGTGCAGAAACGCCCGGGAAACCAAAGCCCCACCCAGGGCCCTTGTGTCCCTCAGCAATTATGAAGAGAAAGTTGAGGGGCAAGGGGAAAAATGTGACGCTTTGGCTTCCAATCTTGGTAGATTGGGAGGTCAATCCACGGAAAAGACGCCGTCACTTGAGATCTAGAAAATATATAGGTAAAAGGAACAGTCAGAGTAAGCTATGGGTATGGCAGAGATTGCTCAGTTCTCACTCTGATAGACCAGCCCATCACCACATGGCTAGAACCCAATTCTCTCAGCATCAGCTAGGAAAGGCCCTAGAAAGCCGCCTTTGGCGGGGGGATAGCTCCCCTATTTCAACCCTTTTCGGGGTTGGGCACCCGCCACCCCCGCTGGTTGGGTAAGAGTGCTAACGGTAGAAATGCAGATGGGATGGAGTGAGAAATAGCCTAGGTTATAATAATAAAGTCAACTTTGAGAAGACATTAGCCTAACCTAACAGCCTTACCTAACCTATTATAGGATTATGGGTGGGGGCTGCCACCCCCACACCCCCGCTGGTTGGGTAAAAGTGCTAACGGTAGAAATCCGAGCCAAGTTTTTATCATAAGTTGGCTCGGATTTCACGGGGTGGAGTGGGTAGGCCTAATAGCTTTATAAAAATAGTCCACTTTGAGGAGATGTCATTAACCTAACCTAACAACCTTACCTAACCTAACCTAGTATTATGGGTGGGGGCTGCCGCCCTCACACCCCCGTTGGTTGGGTAAAAGTGCTAACGGTAGATATCCGAGCCAACTTTTGTTAAAAGTTTGCTCGGATTTCACGGGGTGGAGTGGGTAATAGCCGTATAAAATTAGTCAAATTTGAGGAGACATTAGCCTAACCTAACAACCTTACCTAACCTTTTCTAGTATTGGGGGTGGGGGCTAAAGCCCCCACACCCCCACTGGTTGGGTAAAAGTGCTAACGTGATCTATTGAAATCGTCGTCTAGGCTATTTATAACAATTGTGAGTGAATAATCTTCATGGGCAAACAGCTTGGCCGTGGAATCTACGATGGGTTGAAGTTGTGCCCTGTGCCCTGGCCAAATCCGAGGCAACCTGTTAACATGTTTTTGTGTTTTGACTCTTAAATATTGGAAAATTGGAGCCTATTTTTGGCAAAAGTGGCTGTGATGTATTGAAATTGTAGAGTTATTCCCCTACTAGGCTACCCAAAATCTTTCCCCCACCCAAAGCCCCGCATTCCCACTCTCCCCTACATTGTTGGGGTATCGGAATTACAATTAACAATGCAAATGCTAATAAATAGTGTTTTCCTCACTTTCTAACAATATAATACACACTTTCATTCAACACATGCTGCCGCCATGATGATGCTATTTTTCAGTGTGAGGTGCACAAGGACAGGTGTTGACTGTGGGAGGGTGATGGAAGTGAATGAGGATATGTCCCTAGATAATGGATGAAATTGCCCTTTTTGACAGGGAAATGTCCCTGTAATCCAAGCCCTAAGGGTTTATTTACCCCTATTTACTTTTAGGTATTGAAGAAATATCGCCATACTCGCGAAATACCGCCAAAAATATCCCTAAATGTGAGGTAAAGTGACCTAAATGTATTTTTTTTAAACGGAGTCTCAGAGTCACAGACAAAGTGCATTGTGGGTATAACTGAAAATGTACATTTTTACAATTCAAGCCATTGTAATTAGTTCACACATGCATAAAAAGATCGCCAGATGTAGTAGCGTTCGTTCGACTGACAGGTTGGTGTTAACATGGGGGTGCCTCCTGGACCGCCATTTGTATTATCGGCGCGCCGGCATCTAGAGGGACGGTTTTGCATACAGAGGGAATATTTGTTTACAGTGTTTTGTATTTTACTTATAATGAATTTGCGACGGTAATTACATATACACCAACCAAGTATCGTCAATGAAACTTCTAAAACAATGATAATTATCGATGGGGCTCGTATCCAGGTTGTCTTCAATTTTATCCGACGTTAGAAATATGAAGAAATGGGCAAAGCTGAGTGGAATTGTGCTGAGATGTATGCATTTGTGAGAAATGAAACTGGTGAAATTATTCAAAATGTTCTACAAGCTTTTTGTGACATGATGGGAGATACATAGCAAACAAGAACAATAATGCTAGATAAAGACAAAAATGAAATTCAAGCAGTATAAGTGGGTCTGTATTAATGTCGGTATCGCAAAATAAGATGATCATCGGGTGCAAATACGGTTCAGTGTTATTAACACGGTCGGGTGCAAATACCCACGTTCAATAAAAAAACAAAAAACAACAAAAAATTACCTGAAAAACTCGTAACTGGTTGGTGATAAATTTTTACAGATTCCTTGAAGAAAAAACAAAAAACATGGTAAATAAGGCCGATGTAATCTTGTTGACCGTTACCTTTTACATAAACAGTTTAAACAAGAAGAGATTGACCACATACCTTGAATTTTGCTATGTGGTCCCGCGATAATATTCAAGGACACTAGTGCGACGTTATGAGAAACCATTTATTAGGGAAAATAGGGGAAAAACTAAATTTTTCTGTCACCAATTTTCCCATGGATTTTTTTATTTTTCCCTGTTAGTTTTCATCAATATATAGTGTTTGGAAATAATTACAACCCTCGGAGAAACCGTTTTCCCTAGCCGCCCGATAGTGGGGAGGGCTATGAAGTTCAGGGAAAATGAGGGGTTAAAAGTGTAACAAAGACATTAGCCTGACCTAACAACCTTACCTAGCCTATCTTAGTATTATGGGTTACCCCGCTGATTGGGTAACAGTGCAAAAAACACAGTATTATGGGATTTATGGGACATACCCTACTCCGCCACCAAGTGGCAGTGGGAGGGCCGAGAGGTTCACAACAATAACATGAGTGCGGCGGCGGACGCAGTGTTGCTATATTCTAAATGCAGAATTATCGTATTGTGACCACAAAATTATGGAATTTGCACCAACATTATCGTACACACTAATATATATATATATATGGTCAATATACAGGAGATGCAACAATATAGGTAGCAAATTTATAATGGTAGGTTTGGGTTCCTATCATCATATGCTTCATTTCTATATACTTTTTATCCCTGGGAAAAAAAAAAAGAATCTTGGGTTTTTATGTTTTTCTTGAATTTTTTTTTTATTTTTGTTATTAGCCTAACCAAAAAACCTAACCTAACCTAAATGTATTTGGGGGCTATTAGGTTAGGTTAGGTTAGGTTTTTTGGTTAGGTTAACCCTGCTCAGGTAATGTTCCAGAAGTGTAACAAAATTAGCAATGTGGCCCCATATGGGGACCGGCACTTTAAACGGCTCTCACCCGAAAACTGATTGATGGATTTTAAATTTTTTGTTACCAATAGAAACTACAATTCTATCTATCTATCTATTATCTGACGCCGTGATCCCCGAAGGGGTGGCCACGAACGAACCGCCCCCATGCACCTATATCCCCAGTCAGTCGACGCCCCTCCCCCCAACCAGCATCGCCTTAGTTCATGTAGTTCCTCACTCCATCCTTCCACCTCATATTCGGTTTACGTCTCCCTCTCTGTCCCTCCACCTCGCTCTCGTACACCCTCTTAGTCATTCTCTCGCTTTCCATACGTTCCATATGGCCGAACCATCTCAAGTTGTTCCTTTTCACACTTTCCAGCACATCTACCTCCACACCACACCTCCTTCTTACTTCCTCATTAGTCTGTCTATCCCTCCATGTAACTCCGCACGCACTCCTTAAGTAATTAATTTCCACTGCTCTCACTCTTGGTCTGAGTCTCTCAACCAACGTCCATGCTTCGCTTCCGTAAGTCAGTGTCGGGATTACCACACTGTCATGCAAGGACTTCTTCACTTCCATACTGACCACCCTATTTCTTGTTACTGCTTTTAGCGATCCTACAACCCTCTTCCCCTGTTGTACCCTCTCCCGCATCTCTTCATCCATAGTCCCATCTTTACTCAACACACCGCCCAGATACTTAAAAGAGTTGACGATCTCCATAGGCTGACCGTTCAGCTTCACCTCACACTGTGACTTCACCCCTTTCGAAGACCATAACCTTGCTCTTCCCCGTATTTACCTTCAAATTCCGTTTTTTGCACACTGTTCCAAACTCATTTACCAGACCCTGCAACTCCCATTCATTATCACTCATCAGAACTGTATCATCCGCAAACAGCAGTATAGGTAGCTTCCACTCAATTCCCTCCCTTTTCAGCGATACACCAACATCCACTGCTCTTGATAGGATTTCTTTCATGACTCCATCCATATATACAGTAAACAACCACGGGGACATCACACACCCCTGTTTCAAACCAACATTCAGGTCAAAGAACTCGCTCTGCTCACTCTCCACACGTACTGCTGCCTTTGCACCCTCATACATGCTCTTCACTGCTTTCAGCAACTTGCCTTCTACTCCGTATATTCTAAGTACTTTCCACAAACCTTCTCTATCCACTCTGTCATAGGCCTTCTCCAAGTCCATAAAGGCAACATACACCTTTTGTTTCTTCTCCAGATACTTCTCCACAACACAATTCAGGGTAAATATCTGTAAATTCATATTTACCCATTATTTTGCACTATTAAAACATGCCCCCTAAAAACATATTTTGTCATTACCTTAACCTAACAACTACAATTAATGCTTAATATTATGTTAAGAGCAAATTACACTACTGTAAATATTAGGTCATAAAATTATATATAAAAAAAAAAAAAAAAAAATAGTGAAAAAAAAAGGGTAAAAAAAGTGAGGCATATCTCATACATTACATAAGCTGGATTAATTTGGTTGCAGGGTTGTGGAGGGTATGGCTGAGGGTCTAGGGTGACAACAAGGCAGAACTCTGGGGCTAAATAAAAGGTCGATAGGAAGGGGAAATTTGTAGTACACATTTGGTATTATGGACCCCATATGGTTACCGGACAGGTTGGTACAAAATTTCTTGCCATCGGCCTCCGGCCGTGAACTATTTGTAAAAAACCTGTTTTACGCATATTTTTTGGCCCATATGGGGCCAATATGCCTGAGCAGGAAATGACCAAAAAACAAAATCCCAAGAAAACAAATGAAAAATCCCATTTTTTTTTTTCCCCCGGGGATAAAAAGTATATATATATAGAAATGAAGCATATGATGATAGGAACCCAAAACTACCATTAGAAATGTGCTACCTATAGTGTTGCATCTCCTGTATATTAACCACATATATATATACAGGTACCGGTATATAGGGGATGTTTGTTCTAAATGGCGTATGGCGTGTGTACGAATCGGTGCCGTCTATAGGAAGGAATTGACAACCATGTTACGAAAAAACTCCATTTTAGTACCATATATTTTTATTAGGTTTTGCCGAGGGTTGAAACTAATTTTAATATGCTTAGAGCATATAGATTCCATATCTGTCTTCAAATATGTCAAAATAATTGGTGACAAATAAATGGAGTTATACTAAAATAGGCACCAATAGATTCGCCATATTTTTCTCCATATAGTCCGCATGGATGATTTTCGTTATCAACAAATTGAAAAATACCCACTTCACAGACAAATACGGACAAACTGGATTTTAGGTCACATATGGGATATAATGTTCTAAATGTGTACTATAGCTTTGTCATAGAGTGTTAGTCACCACAATATATGTCTTTACCGCTGCATATTAAATTATTTTTCCTTAGACTTTGTGGGTTAAATAAGGGTGGAAGGAAAAATGGTGGCCATCTTGGATCAGCTGAGAACTAATATTTTTCACTTTTTTACCGTATTTTAATATTTTGTCATATTCTATAATTATCAATGCTAACCCTGCGGGGATCTGGGGGCGGTAGCCCCCAGGTTAGGTTAGGTTGTTAGGTTAGGGTAATGACAAAATATGTTTTTAGGGGGCATGTTTTAATAGTGCAAAATAATGGGTAAATATGAATTTGCGGTAAATCTACAGTTATACTACCCCTCCCCCACCTCCCCCCTTCAAAACACGCTTTTTAGCGTGTTTTTGGATGGTTCAGCAGATGCGGAAACTGGAAAAAAACGTATTTTGATAAAAAATTATCACCAACCAGATACGAGTTTTTCAGGTAATTTGTTGCTGTTTTTTTTATTTTTCCTTTGATATACAGTGTTGTTTAAGGTCAAATTGGATTTTAGGTCACGTATGTGTTTTTTGTATTATAATCCTTTTTCTCATCAGTTCCTTCATTGGATAATTATCGCGAATAGACTCGCAGCGTTATTATACATAATTTATTAGGGAAAGTGAAGCTCTATGGAATCCTTATAATATACTCACATACAGTAGATTCCGTTGTGGTAGAATAGTTTTGATAAGTTTTGTAACTCGATTTTGTCGATATAAATAGTCCCGCGCGTAAACAAACTCAGTCCCGCAATCTTGAGAGCTCTGCTACGGACGTGTTCGAAATGGAGTACACTCGCTACGGTAAAGTGTTACGTTCTACAAAGATGTTACTGTATGTCTAATATAATTATGAACCCACAGTAGCTGGCATGCAACTTGCAAGGGCTAGTGTTGTATCCCACGTACTGGGTCTAGGGCACTCTAGGGTTAGGTTAGGTTAGGTTGTTTGGTTAGGTTAATATACTAAGTCTCGGAAACAAGATTCGTATTTGCGGTAGTATTTACATCAAAACTATAGTTAACTATCAAAACTATTCTCCCACAGTGGAATCTACTGTATGTGAGTCTATTATAAGGATTCCATAGAGCTTCACTTTCCCTAATAAATTATGTATAATAACGCTGCGAGTCTTTTCAAAACAATTACCCTTCATTGATAAGTGTGTTTTAAGGTGTTTTTCCTTCTGCAAATTCATATTTACCCATTATTTTGCAATATTAAAACATGCCCCCTAAAACCATATTTGGCATTACCCTAACCTAACAACCTAACCTAACCTGGGGGCTGCCGCCCCCAGATCCCCGCAGGGTTATCATTGATATAGAATATGACCAAATACTAAAAATACGGCAATAAAAGTGAATAATATTAGTTCTCAGCTGATCCAAGATGGCCGTCATTTTTCCTTCCACCCTTATTTAACCCACAAAGTCTAAGGAAAATTAATTTAATATGCAGCGGTAAAGACATATATTGTGGTGACTAACACTCTATGACAAAGCTATAGTACACATTTAGAACTTTATATCTCATACGTGACCTAAAATTCAGTTTGTCCTTGTTTAATACCGAGGACAGTCGCATTTTAGTATTTTTATTATTAGCCTAACCTAACCTAACTTAACCGAAAACTAACCTGTCTCGCGACTGGTCTAAACCCAGCTCACGTTCCCTGTCTATGGGTGCGCGACGGTCTAAACCCAGCTCACGTTCCCTGTTTATGGGTGCGCGACGGTCTAAACCCAGCTCACGTTCCCTGTGTATGGGTGCGCGACGGTCTAAACCCAGCTCACGTTCCCTGTGTATGGGTGCGCGACGGTCTAAACCCAGCTCACGTTCCCTGTTTATGGGTTCGCGAAGGTTTGTAATACTTCAATGTATCTATTACAAGTCAAATATACATTTCCGCGCATCATCAAACCATACTAAGTCTACTACTAATAATATTAACCCATTAGTACCAACAGAATAGTGACAAAATAGGGGTAGTATAACTGTAGATTTATCATATTCTTTAGTTGTTTGACACGTTTGTGGGGTTACCTCCCATGTAAGATACTACATTAAGTTAGGTTAATGACACTACTGTATATGCATGGCTTATCATTGACAGGGGGAGTTATGCATGGCTTATCATTGACAGGGGGAGTTATGCATGGCTTATCATTGACAGGGGGAGTTATGCATGGCTTATCATTGACAGGGGGAGTTAGATTGTTAGGATTGTAAATGTTATCCAAACAACAAATCGCATTCAGGAACAACTCAAAAACATAATAGAAACATAGCTAAGTAAAGGCCCGGTCACACTGCCTTTAGCGTCTGCAGCGCGAGTAAATTTCCCCGAAAATTTTTAGCCGCTGTAACACGCGGTGGAAAATGTGAAAAATTGGCTAACACGTGGTTACCCGTGGTATGCCCGCTGAACAGACGCCGGCGCCTGTTCAGCGTCCTGACCGCTGGTGAAGCGCGACTGGAGCGCGGGTAAGCGCGGGAAAATCTCCACGTGGTGACAGGCAGCGGCGGGTAACCGCGGCTGCATCACGCCTGACCCACGGGTGATCACGTGTACAGCACGGCTGGTCCACGTGTGCAGGGCGGCCGTTTCGCGGGCTATCACGGGTACTGCGCGTGTGTACCACGCCCCCACCACGGGTATATAAGGAGCCCGGGCAGGCGGTAGAAATCATACTCGCTCCAGACACCACAGTGCACACTCCAAGACGAAACTCCCAGTCAAATGTGACGACTGCCAGGAGGATGACACTAAAGAATCCCTTGTAGTTGTAGTAGTCGGAACCAGTGTTGGCAGGAGCTTTACAGGCAATGTGCTTGCCGTCTATTGCACCGATGACATGTGGAAAGTTCCACCTATTTATCCAATTACCGGTGATCTGACGCCAATCTGCAGCGGTCTGTGGTGGCTTGAGCAGCTCCTCACGGTACTCGTCGACGATGGCCTCACACACCTCGCGCACCACTATACTGATGGTGTTGTGAGGCACCCTCCAGCCATACTGCATCTCACGGTACTTGGCGCCAGAGGCAAGGTGCCTCAGGGTGAGGGCAACCTTCAGGCCTGGATCAAGGGGTGCTCGGCAGTTGGTGGTCGTCTTGGTAAGGGCTGGTGTCAGTCTCTGCACAACTTCATCGAACATGGCAGGTGGCATTCTCATGAAATTGTGGAAGGCCCTTGGATCTTCATTACGGAGCTCCACCATGAGACGATCATACAGGCCAAGCTCAGGTCTCCTGCGTATCCAGTCACGCACCCATATGTTCCGGACCGCCTTCCTCCTCAGCCGTCTTCGTCTTCGTCTATCAACGAGGTACTGATGGACATGTACCAGCTGGTTCATATGCTGTTGCATCAGCATGCAGACGAGGTCAATACGGTCCATGTTCACCCCATCACGTCAGAACCAGGAGTGATGAATGCTTGGCAAATCGAGCCAAATATATAGGTCCCAGAGTACACACGCAAATGCACGTGAAAACACGCGGAACAGATGCGGTACAACCGTGCTATGACCGTCATTAAACCGCGATTACCCGCTAAAGGTTCGCGTCCTATCGCGTGTAACCACGTACTTACCGCGGCCGTAGCACGTCTTTACCACGTCTTTACCACGTCTTTATCACGTGTGTACCACGTGTGCCCCCGTGGCCACCCGCGGTCTCAAGTTTTGAGCAGCTCAAAACTTGAGACCGCGTGTGATTTTTCTAGCCCGTGTGGGTGTGGCTGTATCGCGTCCTTTCACGACTTATATGCGTCCAACAGCGCTTGCTTCACGTTCACACATTTTTCGCCGTGAGACGTCCGCGATGCGACCGCGAAGGCCAGTGTGACCGGGCCTTAAAGGAGCGCTAGCTCTATATATTTAACCGTTCAGCCTTTGTACCGGTACTTAAGGAGGGGGGGGGGGGTCGTGTGTACTTCTGTCGAGCAGGAAGGGGGTTGAGGGGGGATTTAGAGACTGGGAGAGGTTCGTGTAGGCGACGGTGTGCCAGCTACGAGACTCAAGACAGGCATAGCTTGGAAAACTTCCTGAAGAAGGCCACCATTTGTCTGAACAAAATCGTCGATAATATTCAAGGACACTAGTGCGACGTTATGAGAAACAATTTATTAGGGAAAATAGGCACCAATAGATTCGCCATATTTTTCTCTATATAGTCGGCATGGAGGATTTTCGTTATCAACAAATTGAAAAATACCCACTTCACAGACAAATACACCAAAAATCTAAGTCAAAGCGGGGGTGTGGGGGCGGCAGCCCCCACCTATAATACTAGGTTAGGTTAGGCAAGGTTGTTAGGTTAGGCTAATGTCCTTTCAAAGGGGTATAGGCTAGTAAACACTAGGGTAGCCTATACCCGGTCAGAGGTAAGAAGAAGAAGAAGAAGAGTCCTGCAGTAGTCTCCTTGAATGTTACCAAATCGTCTAATGGCTGCCAGTATATAAAGAAAAGCACGTCACCAGTACTGAAAGGATTAAGTAGGGTAATACGGGTTTGGCAACGAGATGGTGGTGGGGAGAGTTAAGAGGTAGGGCTAGCCAGTCGTAGATCCACCCCCCCACCCCCCACCCCCTTCCATATTCCTTACCCCCCTCCCCCCCCCCCCCATAGTACCTCCCACTTCAATGTTTCTCCTCTCCAAACCCCCTCCCTCCCCAATACATGTTCCTCGTCTTCAACTCACACATCCCCCCCCCCACCCCCTCTATATATCTCCTACCTCTTGTTCGTTTTTCCTCCTCACTTGTTAAATTGTAGCGTCTAAACATTAATCACTTTCAACTAAAACAACCTGAACAAAATCGTCTAAGAGTTATCAGAATAAAGGAAAAAGAACGTCACCGGTACTGAAGGGGTTTATAAGAATATCTACTGTATGGTCAAAATTATGAACTTAAGGAAGCCAACCTCGCTTTGTTTTATCTTTCTCTCCCTCTCTCTTTGGCTTGTATCGATTCGGCCCCTTTCAGCCTACTGTTTTAAGACGTTTACCCCCATCCAGGTGTCAATATTTTCCTGGCGAGCAGTAGCGAGCCAGCATATTTATGTTTTTGTTTTGACAGCAAGCTAAATTTGTAAATTTTCCGGCGAAGCAGGATTTCTCCAAACAATGCTCGGTCGCTATCGCTCGCCAGAAAAAAAATCGACACCTGGATGGGGGTAAACGTCTTAAAACCGTTGGCTGAATGGGGCCGAATGGATACAAGCCAAAGAAATAGAGAAAGAGAAAAGGAGAGTAAAAATGCCGGTGACCCCCCTTAATAGACCTGTTTCAAACCTGACCCACTCCCAGCACCCATCACCCATGATCTCACAAGGTACTGGAGTTCTCGACAAGGGGTTCCAGTCCTAGCTGCTATTAGACGATTCTATTCAATTAATAAAAGGCCTCCAACAGTTAACAGGCTTCGAACTATCTCACTTACGGGGAGATGGGCCGTTTTTCTGGTCCTCCTTCTTTCTCATGTTTAGCCCCATTAGTTTTCATATTTTAATACGTTGTTGTTGTTGTTGTTGTTGTTCCCTAAGCTGCCTGGCCGAACAGCCCCGAGTCCCTGAGGAAGGCCATGGCCACGATCGGGCTTTCCCACAGAGCTCTCATTGAGTGTAGATTGTGTTGTTGGCGTAAGTGGTTGTGTGAAATGCAGTCTTCTATGATGTGTTTAATGGTATGGGATGCTGTGTTACATCCCGGGCAGGCATCGACAACGGAGTCATCCAGTCTCTTCTGATAGCTCAGGAGAGCTGGATGGTGTCCGCATCTCAGCCTGGCCAGGTGGACTCTGTCCTCGCGTGGAAGGGAGGATTCGGAAGGATGGATTTCGGGAGGTCGTGCATGCAGCTGCGTGTTGTCTGTGAGTGAGTGGATGGATCGGCGAGAGATATGAGTATGGATGTGCTTCTGGAAGTTGGTTCGGGGTGGGCAGGGAGGGAGAGAGGACAATAATTGTGTGTGATACCGTGTTCTGGGTGTTGTTTTGATATTTCTTGGTGTATGTGGGTGTGTTGCCATGTAGTTTAGTGGGTGGTCTTGGTTCGTGGAGGCTGCTGCCAGGAATTGAGTGCCTCTCATGTCCAGATGGTCGTTGACTTTGAGGATTTTGGTTTCTTGATGTAGGTGATCTGTGGGTGCAGTAGCTGTGCAACCTGTAATGATCTTCAGGGCTTTGTTTTGAATAGTCTGTAAGGTCTTATGATGTGTTTCAGCTAGGTTAGAAGCCCAGGCTGGGTTTGCGTATTCCATCACTGATCTTATGTATTGTTTATATACTGTGGTGGTAGTTTCTTTGTTGTGTCCAAATTTTGTGTGAGCAAGTTACCTGAGGGCGTTAAGTCTGGGTGTCAGTTTCTTTTTAGTGTTTGTGGTGTGCTGTTTGAATGTCATATGAGTATCATGTGTTACTCCTAGGATTTTGGGTGTGTGTGTATGTTACTCAGTTACTCAGTTACTTGTTCGTCAAGGGGAATCCACGCAATGCGAGCTAAGCTCATTATTATCGCGCCTCCTTAACTGGGAATGTATTGCGTGAAATGCATGTTAAGTGTTTTATGTACTGTTGGAATGGCTGTGGATGTGTGTGTAGTCTGTATTTAGCCAATTGGCGACATCGGAAACGAAGGCTTAGGGTGGATCTGTATGGTACCATTCTCACTATAGACGGTACCGTCTCGCCCGAAGGCTTAGGTAGCCATCAGCTTAGGTGAACCATATGATACCCATCTCGCCTTGTACCATTTTTGCCAACCCCAGATTGGACGTCACAACGTCGTCCACTTATTCCAGGTACCTATTTACAGCTAGGTGAACTGAGGCTAACACATGAAAGGAGACAAGCCCAATTTGTCTCCGCCTGGCCGGGGATTGAACCCCCGACCCCTCGTGTGTGAGACGAGAGCTCTACCTACTAGGCTACGGGCTGTGTTAGGGGTGTGTTGTTTATGGTGAGTTGAGGGATGTATTGTGTTCTCCTGTCCAGCTTGTGAGCAGGGTTGCGGTGGATTTGGCTGGGGCTAGATTAAGTCTGTTTGTAGTGCACCAGCCATGTAGTGTGTTGAGATAGGGTTGAAGGAGATCTGTTGCTCTTTTTGGGTCATGGTGTGTGCATGTGAGTGTTATGTCATCTGCATAGGAAGCTAAGTTTATTTGTGGCGTATTGGGTGTAGTTATATCGTGCATGTACAGATTGAAGAGTGCGGGCGATAGGACGGATCCTTGTGGGACTCCGTTTGGAAAGTTTCTGATTTTAGATGACTGACCGGCAAAAGATACCTGTGCACATCTGCCTGCTAGGAAGTTGGCCAGCCACCTTTTTGTGTTGTTGTGCATGTTTGTGTTGTAGATTTTGTTTGCTAGGTTGTGGCGGGGGATGGCATCGAAGGCCGGAGACAAGATCAACGACCAGTGGAGGACAACCGGATGCCGGCCGCGGGGAGCAGTTTCGGGAGCCAAACCGTCACAACCATCCCCTGCCCCCTCCCTGGGGGCACGGGTCCTTGGAGCGGCTTCGGTCGCGCCGGGAATTTCCATTTTAATACGTTCCACCCATTAGTATATCGATGTTAAAACATTTCGTCCCATTGCTATATCAATATCAAGGTCTTTCGTGCAATCTAGGTATTCATTTTTTTCCTGGCGAGCGATAGCGAGCCTGTAATTTTAAGAGAAACCGGCCTTTGGCCGGGACATTTCTCTATCGAAAATTGTAAAACAAAATAATTTGAAGGGGTATAGCGAGTGTTTTTTTTTAAGCTTGATGGAGGTCTGGCGTGGAAACTAAAAACTAAATTAATATACAATTAAATAGACCCCCAAAATAACCACTGTCCCCTTAAATGGGGGTGAATTGCTTTTTGTTATTTCTCTCCTTTTCTCTCTTTCTCTGGCTTGTATCCTTTCGGCCCCATTCAGCCAACTGTTTTAAGACTTTTATCCCCATCTAGGTGTCGATTTCTTCCTGGCGAGCGATAGCGAGCCAGCATTATAATTATGAAGAAATCCGGCTTCGCCGGAGACATTTTTCTATCGAAAAATGTACAAATTTAGCCTTCTGTCAAACAAAAATAAACAAATATGCTGGCTCGCTACCGCTCACCAGTAAAAAATTGACACCTGGATGGGGATAAACGTCTTAAAACAGTAGGCTGAATGGGGCCAAATGGATTCAAGCCAGAGAAAGATAGAAAAGGACAGAACCAAAACAGGTCACCCCCCTAATCCGTTGTACTACAACAGATCCTTCTCAAACTGCACATAAGCGTCGGTACAGAAGGGGTTAACCAAAAGGGCATCGTCGGTACAGAAGGGGTTAACCAAGAGGGCATCGTCGGTACAGAAGGGGTTAACCAAAAGGGCATCGTCGGTACAGAAGGGGTTAACCAAGAGGGCATCGTCGGTACAGAAGGGGTTAACCAAGAGGGCATCGTCGGTACAGAAGGGGTTAACCAAGAGGGCATCGTCGGTACAGATGGGGTTAACCAAAAGGGCATCGTCGGTACAGAAGGGGTTAACCAAAAGGGCATCGTCGGTACAGAAGGGGTTAACCAAAAGGGCATCGTCGGTACAGAAGGGGTTAACCAAGAGGGCATCGTCGGTACAGAAGGGGTTAACCAAGAGGGCATCGTCGGTACAGAAGGGGTTAACCAAAAGGGCATCGTCGGTACAGAAGGGGTTAACCAAGAGGGCATCGTCGGTACAGAAGGGGTTAACCAAGAGGGCATCGTCGGTACAGAAGGGGTTAACCAAAAGGGCAACGTCGGTACAGAAGGGGTTAACCAAGAG
>JBAKBP010030624.1:0-25491 GCA_037953745.1 Lithodes maja | reverse complement strand
CAGCTGAGATGGCTGACCTCCGGCTATCACTAATTCGTGGGTGCGGGTCTGCCCAGCGTAGTGAGGCAGGTAACAAGGGGCGTGATGCCCCACCCCCCCGAGTTAGTGATATACTTTATGCAAACAAGTACAAGAGTTATGATACCAAGACTGACCACAAGACTAGCACCGTCCCATTTAAGAAGGGGCCGGGCCCTTCCCAGTACCAAGGGAAGCCCAGAGGGGAGTTGGAGTGTTATCATTGTCATGAAAAGGGGCACTTTGCAAGAGTCTGTCCTAGCAAACCACCTACAGCAGCTGTGTCTTTGGCCTGCAACATTGGTGTGTCTCTGAAGTCTTCTGAGTTTGCCCGGGGCAGTTCGTCAGAGGCTGAGGCACAGCCAATGCAGAAGCACCTGGGAGGCTCGAACCCTGCTCAGGATGTTTTTTGCGACCATAGAGGACGGGGTTGCGTGATGTGGGCGGGGCGCAAGCATGGAGTAGAGGTCTTGCGTGATACGGGTGCTTCCCAGACTCTGATGAATAACTTGACTGGCTACCCTATAAATGCGGCTCGGGTGGTAGTGGTGCAGGGTATTAATGCAACTCGGTCATACCCGCTGGTGCGGTTGGAGTTGGAGGTGGATGGTGTGGCACGTGAATTGGATGTCGGGATTGTGGAGAAACTGCCAGTGGAGGGCGTCGACCTTCTTCTCGGCAACGACTTTGCAATGCCCGCTTCTGAGGTTCTACCCTTAGTCGTTGCCGAGAGGCCGGCCGACGTGAGTGGGGAAGAGCAAGAGTGGGTCGAGCGGTGCCAGACACAACCCATGGCGTGTGTTGTCACCCGAGCTCGGGCAGATAAAGTGTCACAGCCTAGTCCTCCGTCTTCAGACCAGCAGAGGAACGATCAACAGGAGGAGGCTAAAGCTGGAGTTGGTTTTAAGAGTTTTGACTCGGCGGCTCTCCTGGGTGATTCAGTATTGGCACCTATGTTAGAGTCTGGAGAGGCCCCAGGACCTGTCACAGCTAGTGAGGAGGTAGGGCAGGAAGAGACTCCGAGGCAGCAACGTTGCACACGGAGAGAAGAAAGGGTTGCTCAGTTTGATATTGGGGAAGGACTTGGGTTGCTTCGGAAGCATCTAGACAAGTTGGTTCCCTCAGATATTTGTAAACTGCAGTTGGAGGATCCGGAAGTTCAGAAGTGTGGTAATGGTGCTGTCGAGATTAAACACGAGGACGGGGAAGCATGTCATGTGAACCTGTTGGAGGAGTTTGTGAGGCAACCACCTGAGCAGCCTACTGTCCCTGCGTTGGTCTGCCGCGGCCAAGGTGGAGAAGGAGAGGGGGGTAGTAGGGCACAGGTGGAGGAGAGAAGGGATTGTCATGTCTCGGCGGAACAGTGGGCGGGGGACACGAGTCTGGTGGCTGTGGAAGCGCTAGAGCACCTGCCTGAGCAGCAGTGTGCAGCACTCCAGCACCAGCTCGGTTCATACCCCACTGGTCGTGCCGAGCCCCTGAGTCTCACAACTCGGGCGGTGCAAGATGTTCCACGGGCAGGTCACGTGACTGTTGAAAGACCGTTAGCCTCGTTGTTTCGGTGGTTCAAGGTGGG
Organism: Lithodes maja; assembly: GCA_037953745.1. Classification (NCBI taxonomy): domain Eukaryota; kingdom Metazoa; phylum Arthropoda; class Malacostraca; order Decapoda; family Lithodidae; genus Lithodes; species Lithodes maja. Next base: position 23,897 of record JBAKBP010030624.1, on the reverse strand, counting down.
CGACGAGGCTTTGGCATGGTTGCCAGGTCAGGGTCGACCCATGGCTGCCAAGGGTGGTGGTCAAAAGGAGGACATTGAGCAGATTGGTAAGGTCGGCTGTGGTATCGCAGTGCCCGGTCGTCGCATAGCCTCCCAATGCTGCTCTAGTCTAATGCAACAGCCCTACCATAGACCGACTGTATCTGGCCATGTCGCTGAAAGCGGTGATGCTGCGCAGGCAGATGTCGTCACAAGGAATGCGGGGGTGCGCATGTACGGTATCGGCGGGGAAGCCTTAGCAATAATGAACTGTGGGAGTGACTGCACGGGTGGTACTGATTGTCCCTCTCATGACCTGGCTGTTCTAGGGACGAAGGTGGAGAAGGAGGGAGACTACAGGTTAGAAGCTGCGGTCTCGGCTGGGTTGTGGGAGGGCACTAGGCATGTTGTTCGTGGAGACAGTGCAAGGCAGTTATTTACTAGGCTATGGCAGTACTTTCGCATGTTTGTTGCTTCTCCAGGCCTGATGTACGGGGTAGAATCCGACATGCAGGCTGGAGATAGTGCAAGGCTCAGTTTAATTCCCTACCGTATAAATCCTGCTCGACAGCCTATGGTGCAAGCAGAGCTGGATTACGTGTGGACGAAGGGTCTGAGGGATAAGGAATGTCGTGAGTGGTCGTTGCTTGTAACTTTGTCCGAGCGTGCTAAAGAGGTATGTGGTTTTGTTGTGGACGGGAGTACCTACCAGTGCAATGTTATGCCTGACGGACTTAAGAATGCACTAGCAACGTTTCAGAACCTGATGAATGAAAGTGAAAAGGACGATGATGCGCTGGGGCATTTCGAGGTCTATGTTCCAGCCTATGGTCCGGTCGTTGTAGTTTACCCAGATCATCACCCTCTCAAGATCTTGGACCAGTTTCACAATCGGAATATGAGGCTGACCAGGTGGTCACTAAGGTTATTGGTATATAACCTGGACATACGCCATATTGCCGGTTGTGACAACGTGGTTGCAGATGGTCGTTCAAGGGTATATGATCCTGGGTAGATTGACACACGGGTAGCCTCCTGCTTTAGTTTGAGTGGTGTTTTGCGCTTGGTGCTTGTTGGCTCGCGGTTGTAGCCCAGCGTATTGGGTCGTAAAGCAGGAGTTGAGCGTTTGGTATAGAAGAAAAAATAGGCTGCCCTTATAGTGCAGCCGGAAAAAACATATTAAAATATAAAAATCATAAAAAAAAAACTTTCTTTTAATATAGATAATTGTATAAGTTTGTCATAGCCTATAGAGTTTGAGTAGTCCATGAACTATCAAACGGCTGAGCTGCTGTAAGCTCGCTCTGGGAGCATGATATTATGTCTTTTACTATTGTTGGGAGGAGTTATGAAATGTGAATTTTTTTTTTTTTTATAAGATGTGTTTTAGTGTTAAACTCAGCGTTGTTTTAGTGCCATGCGGTCGCTGGGTGTGAGGGGTTTGATGAGGTTCTGCGTGTCAGATTTTAGCTCAGGGTTGAGCAAGTAAAATCTTGGGGGAGGTGTGACGCATGCCGAGTATGAGCATGCTGTACAGAACGCTCAGTCAGGCCCCACTCTCGCTAGGATCGTCAGGGCAGGAACTTTGGCTGTAGTCTGTGTAGAGTTTCCTAACTCAGTTTATGTGAACCGTTGTACTATAAGTATTATAATTATGTATTTTGTTTTCTTCTAAGTCAACGAGTTCTATTTTATATCATTAGTTATAAGTGTTGTGTGTGGGACTTATTGGTAATGATGAGAGGAGAGAGAGTGCGTAACGGGGGGAACAGTGAGTGCGCCACGCTGCAGGTAGGCCTAATTCCCTCCTCCCTCCTCCCTCCTCCTTCTCAGCGTGTGGGAAATCCTTTGTCGATCCCAGATTGAGAGAGAATATGACGTCATGATTGCCAGTGGGCGGTCCTTAAGTAGTTTGAGATATGCCGCTAGAGGGCCGAGTATAAAAAGAGAGGTTCTTGCCACCATTCTTCAGAACTCATCAGGCAGAGCGACTTCTCATATCCCTTGCAACTATCCATATTCTTCCGACTGATGTGAACTTTCTCTACTCTCTGAACAGCCTATCTTCTCTTCTCGTCCCTTTTTAACCAATGACCCCTTTGGTGCAGATTTAGTCAGCCAAAGTATTATCGCTTGAGTTCTCACGAGATAAGTGCCTGTTAGATAGCCTATTTTTGGAAGGGTTAACTAGAATAGGATTGATTGATGTTTGTTGCACTCGTATATGCATTTCCCTGTGTGCGATTATTCATGTTCCTGTTTTCTGCTGGTTTAGACAATGCTAGACTGGGATAGGGTTTCTGAGTTGTGATTTCCTATGAGTACTAGGTTGCGGTTGAACCAGTACAATTGCAACGGAGACGTGGAACGCCTAGGTGGTCTTTCTGACTGTGTACCGTGGGAGTTTAGCAATGTGTTGCGAGTGAGGGCTTTTGCCTCTGCCACCCAACACTGTGCTATCTCATTTGCTTGACTTTGAGAGGATCGCCAGGAGAGAACCAGATACTAGTGATCTGGATCTCTCAAGAGAGCATCCCGTCAATTAACGTAATTTGGCCGCACAGTCTTAAGGACCTCGCTAGGCTACGAGCCGCTTGCTCAGCCATTGTTTCCTAACCTTAGATATCCCAGCTAGACTTTGCTCGACCAGCAGATACAGCATAGTATTGAAGCTTCTCCTTATGTATATTATTGTTTATGCACTATTGATTTCATGTGTGGCACGCTTAGCTACTTCAGAGATTAGTGGCCCATGAGCACAATCTTAGTAGGCTATTGCCAGTGCATTGTCGGAGTACTTCTTCTTAATGTTTGCCATATCCTATTGCTTATTCTTATAATTCTTCTTATGTCAATTTAAAGCCTTTAATTACCAGTGAGTTATTCATTAAATTGCTGTTCAAAATCCAATACTTACTTCTTATGAGTATTCGAGAAGCATCTAACTTATCAGAAGATTCCTTGCTTGATGCTCGAGGACTATTGTTTAACGTAACGTAATAGTGCCGATCCGAAGTAGAGGGTGGAGGACTTCTTAAGTTCTTAGTTCAAGGGTGGATTACTTCGGCTTCGGCCAACACTATTCTTTAGTGTTGTAGTACTTTCTTCTTTGTTTGATTGTTGACCAGACTAGATAACTCCCGTCTAGTTATTAGTCTGTTGTGTGAAACGCTAGTACCGAGTTCTTGTATACCCCGTTATAGCAGATAGAACTCTGGAGTGTAGTGGCGTTTTTTGTTCGGCTGGCAGTACTCTGGGGTTGGGATCGTGTGTTTCCGTTGTGGCAGCGAGCCATACTCGAGTCCTGTGTAAGAGCCCTAGTGTACCCGAGTGCCCGGTCGTAACAGTGTGTATGTGTATGCGTGTGTGTGTGTGTGTGTATGTGTGTGTGTGTGTGTGTGTGTTACTCAGTTACTCAGTTACTTGTTCGTCAAGGGGAATCCACGCAATGCGAGCTAAGCTCATTATTATCGCGCCTCCTTAACTGGGAATGTATTGCGTGAAATGCATGTTAAGTGTTTTATGTACTGTTGGAATGGCTGTGGATGTGTGTGTAGTCTGTATTTAGCCAATTGGCGACATCGGAAACGAAGGCTTAGGGTGGATCTGTATGGTACCATTCTCACTATAGACGGTACCGTCTCGCCCGAAGGCTTAGGTAGCCATCAGCTTAGGTGAACCATATGATACCCATCTCGCCTTGTACCATTTTTGCCAACCCCAGATGGGACGTCACAACGTCGTCCACTTATTCCAGGTACCTATTTACAGCTAGGTGAACTGAGGCTAACACATGAAAGGAGACAAGCCCAATTTGTCTCCGCCCGGCCGGGGATTGAACCCCCGACCCCTCGTGTGTGAGACGAGAGCTCTACCTACTAGGCTACGGGCTGTGTATGTGTGTGTGTGTGTGTGTGAGTGAGTGAGTGAGAGTGCGTGTGTGAGTGTGTGTGTGTGTGTCTGTGTGTGTGTGTGTGTGTGTGTGTGTGTGTGTGTGTGTGAGTGAGTGAGTGAGAGTGCGTGTGTGTGTGTACTGACTCTTATTCTCTTTGGTATTCTCTCACTCAGCCCGTATTATCTGGTACCGCCCAGTTAGCCTAGACATATACTGTATAGTCACATAAAGAGCTTGGGCTATTAACCCTCTCAGACATATGACGCGATTTTGAGCCGATTACGGATACTTTAAGGGGACCGACCGGATAATTACGGTACTTCCAGGTCTTACTATCAATTTAAATGAAATTTGGCACAGGTGTATATGACCATAAAACTAGATAAAAAAAAAAAAAAAAAAAAATGTTTTGCTTTTTCTTGCAATTTAGGTAAAACAAAATTGAAAATCATAGTACTGCAGAAAATGATAAACTCCTACAGAAATCCCCATAGCACATATTTTATGTGATCAAACAACTCACAAAAGGTGTATCTATAGTTTCTATAAAACACATTTTATATATTTTGTGTATTTGTTCGATTTAGGTGATGACGGATTCAGGCGAATATATTTATACAAAAATTACAACTTTGACGACATATTGTGAAATTTTTTAAATTATTAGAGTAAATTTGGTTTATAGGCCTTTTAGTGTTTTTAATTACCTTTCCAATGGTATATACACCATTCCTATAGGTCCAATAATAACTGTAAAATAACATCCGATAGTGCGGCAATATAGGTTCTGAGAAAAACAGGTGAAAGTCTAAGGTCATTAGGTGAACATTTTTACTTTTGTTTTTTAGGTTTACAATATTTTATGCGGGAACATGGCAAAGTAGAAGATAAAGCGTATGGTAGGTTGTAGAGTAGCTTACGCTCTTTCGATTTATATAGGTATGCTCCTCGTACGACCAGTAGTTACTGAGCAGTTAATTTCAAAGTTCGCAATATACGTTTTTAGAATTACAGGAAAAGTTTGGAAAACATAAAAAAATACCATTTCCAATGGGTTTTCACTAATAACATTTCACTGGCTTATGAAGGGATGTTGACTCTTGTTGAGTATTTTCAGGATTTCGAGTTTTTTAAGCCTAAATTAACCGGTCGGTCCCCTTAAAGCCTTTGTTACCATCAGGGGTCTTTTGAAACCTTTAGTTTAGTTACTTCAACCTCTGCAGTTGTCTTTGAGTTAGCTGTGGGCAGAAAACTAATTTTGGAGAGGTAATTATAAGCGTGAGAGAACTCTATTTCTTATTGCTAATCTGGCAACCTCTGAGCCATATGAGTCTGAAGGGGTTAATGGTTGGCTTTGTATTGCTAAGTGGCTCTATTACCACTGGCCCAGACTCACACAATAGAGGGTAAACATATATACGTGCTCACAGGTACAGTTTGCCCCACACATTCCATTTCTAAAGCATCCCAGCAAATCGTAACTTGGCAGCGCTGCATCCACCTCTCCAACCCCCCTCCCTCATTCCACCTCCTACCAATAGTGAAAGGGAAGGAGGTTGGGAAAGTGGGTGCAGAGCTGGCAAACTGTACATATAGAAAGACACATACTTGCTTGCAGCCACACGTAAGCAATGAAAACGCTTCGTAACATTGCATATATATTATAGATAGATAGATAGATAAAAACAGATGTATTTAGATAAACATGTACCTACTTGCAGCCTCGTGAAATTAATGGACGCACTAACAAACATTGCATACAACACAAACGCATAACAACGCGCACACAAACTTAAACTCACAAACATGTGTGTAGATAAGCATGAAAGAACATGAGAGAGAGTACAAAGGAGTACAAAGGAAATCTAGCAACAACAGGTCTAGTGACCCTTCTAGGCTGCTTGTCCTCCAAAACACTGAGGATCAAGTGTCCAAACAGTGGTTTAGAGTGGGTAAGGGAACATTGGAAAGGGAACTACTGCCCTGGAACTAATGTCCGTGGCAGGATTAGGAAGTTAGTAGGGGACAGATGGGTTAGTAACTGAGGGGGGGATAAAATAAAGTTATTCATTTACAAACGCAGTCAGTCGCGGGTTTGATGCGAGATATTTGTCTAAGCGGAGTTTAAATGAATCAACGGTGCTGCAGTCTATAATGTCTCGGGGAAGCCCATTCCACAAGTTGACAACTCGATTGAAGAAGAAATTCTTAGATTCGTGTGAGTTAAAAGATTTACCAATAATTTTGCAACCGTTTCCCCGCGTGTAATTAGATTGGTCGATAGTGAAGTACTTACTACAGTTCATATTGTCGATGCCTTTGATGATTTTGAACACTTGAATTAAGTCGCCTCTTAATCTGCGCTGGGTTAAAGGAAATAGATTTAATTCTCTAAGACGCTCTTCGTATGGTTTGTTCTTTAGGCTAGGCATCATTTTGGGAACTCTACGCTGAACTCGTTCCAGCTTGTTTATATCTTTTTGGTAATAAGGGCAGCAGGATTGAACGCAGTACTCCAGAAGAGGGCGGACTAAGGAATTGTAAAGGGTTAGGATAACTTCTTTAGATTTATGCTCAAATGACCTGCCTATAAAGCCAATTATTTTGTTTGCCTTCTTAACAACTTCTGAACATTGTTGACTCGGTTTTAGGTTACTCGATATTGTTACTCCCAGATCGGTTTCTTTGTTTACATTCTTAAGCTGAGTGCCATTCATCGAATAGTTTGCTTTCTCATTTAGGTATCCGATATGTAGTACTTTACATTTATCCGCATTGAAACTCATTTGCCAAATTTGGGCCCAACATGACAATTTATCTAGATTGTGTTGCATATCGTCAACTTGTTCTTTTGAGAGTACGCTATTTGCAATTTTGTATCGTCAGCAAATTTTGAGATTGTACAGGTTAGACCCTCATCTATGTCGTTGATGTAAATTAGAAAGAGAATTGGTCCTAGTACCGATCCCTGGGGTACCCCGCTACTTACATTGGTCCATTTAGATGCCTTACCGTTTATGACTACTCTTTGCTTTCTGTCGCTGAGCACAATTTTCTATCCATTTCAACACACCGTCTTGTGTTCCATGCGCTTTTAGTTTTAGCAGTAAACGTTTGTGGGGAACTTTGTCAAAGGCCTTTTGAAAATCAAGGTATATAATATCTACAGCTTTACTCTCATCGTAGAGGTTGAGGATATCGTGGAAGAAGTTGTTGTTGTTGTTGTTGTTGTTCCCTAAGCTGCCTGGCCGAACAGCCCCGAGTCCCTGAGGAAGGCCATGGCCACGATCGGGCTTTCCCACAGAGCTCTCATTGAGTGAAGGTTGTGTTGTTGGCGTAAGTGGTTGTGTGAAATGCAGTCTTCTATGATGTGTTTAATGGTATGGGGTGCTGTGTTACATCCCGGGCAGGCGTCGACAACGGAGTCATCCAGTCTCTTCTGATAGCTCAGGAGAGCTGGATGGTGTCCGCATCTCAGCCTGGCCAGGTGGACTCTGTCCTCGCGAGGGAGGGAGGATTCGGAAGGATGGATTTCGGGAGGTCGTGCATGCAGCTGCGTGTTGTCTGTGAGTGAGTGGATGGATTGGCGAGAGATATGAGTATGGATGTGCTTCTGGAAGTTGGTTCGGGGTGGGCAGGGAGGGAGAGAGGACAATAATTGTGTGTGATACCGTGTGCTGGGTGTTGTTTTGATATTTCTTGGTGTCTGTGGGTGTGTTGCCATGTAGTTTAGTGGGTGGTCTTGGTTCGTGGAGGCTGCTGCCAGGAATTGAGTGCCTCTCATGTCCAGATGGTCTTTGACTTTGAGGATTTTGGTTTCTTGATGTAGATGATCTGTGGGTGCAGTAGCTGTGCAGCCTGTAATGATCTTCAGGGCTTTGTTTTGAATCGTCTGTAAGGTCTTATGATGTGTTTCAGCTAGGTTAGAAGCCCAGGCTGGGCTTGCGTATTCCATTACTGATCTTATGTATTGTTTATATACTGTGGTGGTAGTTTCTTTGTTGTGTCCAAATTTTGTGTGAGCAAGTGACCTGAGGGCGTTAAGTCTGGGTGTCAGTTTCTTTTTAATGTTTGTGGTGTGCTGTTTGAATGTCATATGATTATCATATGTTACTCCTAGGATTTTGGGTGTGTGTGTATGTGTTAGGGGTGTGTTGTTTATGGTGAGTTGAGGGATGTATTCGTGTTCACCTGTCCAGCTTGTGAGCAGGGTTGCGGTGGATTTGGCTGGGGCTAGATTAAGTCTGTTTGTAGTGCACCAGCCATGTAGTGTGTTGAGATAGGGTTGAAGGAGATCTGTTGCTCTTCTTGGGTCATGGTGTGTGCATGTGAGTGTTATGTCATCTGCATAGGAGGCTAAGTTTATTTGGGGAGTATTGGGTGTAGTTATATCGTGCATGTACAGATTGAAGAGTGCGGGCGATAGGACGGATCCTTGTGGGACTCCGTTTGGAAAGTTTCTGATTTTTGATGACTGACCGGCAAAAGATACGTGTGCACATCTGCCTGCTAGGAAGTTGGCCAGCCACCTTTTTGTGTTGTTGTGCATGTTTGTGTTGTAGATTTTGTTTGTTAGGTTGTGGCGGGGGATGGCATCGAAGGCTTTACTAATGTCGAGTGTGGCTAATAGTGATCTGTGTGGTGGTCTAGCTGAGTTGATGCCGTCAAAAGCTCTTTGTGTAAGGTCTGTGAGAAGAGTGTTTGTGGAGTGCAGTGGTCTAAAGCCATGTTGTGTTGGAGCTAGGGGTAGGTCGGGTGTAATTAGTTGTAATACTAGGCGTTCCATGACTTTGGAGGGGGAGCATAGGAGTGTGATGGGGCGGTGCGAGGAGGGTAGCGTGGGGTCTTTGTTGGGTTTGGGCAATGTGATGATGATACCATGCTTCCAAATGTCTGGTATTGTGTTGTGTGAATAGCTGTAGTTTGATATGTTAGTGAGTGTTTGTATGCCTTGTGGTCCCAGGTGTCTGAGGTGTATGTTGCTTATGTTGTCTAGGCCACAGGCGGGTGAGTGCTTGAGATTGTTGATGATATGCTTTGTCTGGTGATTGGTGAAGGGTGTATAGTCAGGGTCTGTGGGGAATTGTCTCTTACGTCGGATGACACGTCGGTCGTCTTTGTGAGGTTTTAGGTGGCTGACATGTGAGAAGTGATTGATGAGAGTGTTTGCTTGTTGTTTACATGAAGGAGTAGAGTCTGTTGTTGAGATTGCAGCATGTGATTGTGTTGTGTTGCTGTTGGAAAGTGTGATGCTGTTTAGTGTTTTGTAGAGTTTTTTGGGGTTTGTTTTGTGATTAAGTGTTTGTAGGAAGTTATTCCAATTTAGTTTTTGTTGTTCTTGTATTTTGTTGTTAGTTTGGGTGTTGAGTGCTTGAATTTGTTGTGTGATGTCTTGTGTGTGGGGTGCTGGGGAGTGTTTCAGTGTGTCGCGTTGTCTGATGAGGTTTTGAATTTCTGGTGTGAAGTTGGGGTTGTGTCTTTTTCTGTTACCTCTTGGAATGTGTTTCTTGTCAGCGTTTTGGATAGTTTTATTGAGTATGTGTACAGCATTGTTGATGTTAGTGATGGGTGTACTGTTTAGAGTTGTGAAGTGTTGTTCTGTCTCATTTGTAAATGCTTCCCAGTTAGCTCTTTTATAATTGGTGTATGTGTGTTTGTGGCTAGCTGGGGTGAGTCTGGTTTTGGTGGTGATAATGATCGGGAGGTGGTCAGAGCCTAAGGTTCTGACCACCCTCCAGGATGTTGTGGGGGCGAGTTCTGGGGAGCAAAAGGTGATGTCTGGAGATGATGGGTTATAGAGGGCTTGGTGAGGAATATGGGTATGTTGATGGATGTCGTTAAGGATGATGAGGTTATCTGTTTGGTTTTGTAGTACCAGCCCTCTGTCTGTGTCGGGGTTGTCGACAAACCAGGCCGACGTCTTGGCGTTGAAGTCACCACCGAGGATGATGTGTGGGGTGTTTGTGATGTGTTGTAAGTGTGGTCTGTATATATTTGGTACTGTAGGGGATGTTTGGGGAGGGATGTATGTGTTTATGATGGTTATGTTGGATTTGTTGCCAGTGCGTATTTTAATCTATTGTATTTCTGTTGTGTTATCATTTGGGGGGAGGAGGGATTTGGTTTGTACACTGGTTATTATGTATGATATTTCATTGTGTACCAGGGTGATGAGTCCACCGCCCCCGCCGACAGCCCGGTCTTGTCTGATGGTGGTGAAATTATGAAATGTGGGTGTTTTTTGTGATGTGCGGAGTTTTGTTTCTTGTAAGATGGCAATGTGTATGTTGTGTTGTTTGATGAAGTGTGAGAGTTCGTGTTTCTTTGTGTTAATGCCATCTATGTTCAATTGGAGAATGTTAATGTTATGTGCACGATGTATGTTGGGTGCTGCTGCACGAGGATGGGGTGGGGGTGAGGGAGGGGCTGGAGGTTGGGATGGGTGAGGTGGGGGTGGGGATTGGGGAGCAGGAGATGGGGGTTGGAATGGATTAGGATGGGGTGTGGTGTGTTGAGTTGAGGATGTGGATGGTATGGGAATGTTAGGTGGGTTAGGGAGGAGAGGTGGACGGGTTTTAGGGGGGGGGAGTGGATGATATGGGAAGGCTAGGTGGGTTGGGGAGGAGAGGTGGACGGGTTTTAGGTGAGGGATTTGACTGGGAGAGGGAGGGGCATGAGGAACAGGTCCAGGTGTTCGTGTAGTGTTTCTTGGAGGCAAGTGTTGTACAGGTGAAGTGGGTCCAGTTCCTGCATGAATTGCAGAGAACTGAACCCTTAGTGTGGCGACTCGAGGTGATGGGTTTTGAGCAAGTTGGACATATGTATGTGTACGTGGGTCCTGGGTTGCTCTCAGTGTCTCCGGCTAGAAGAAGTCTTCGAGAAATGACAGCCGGAGAGTCATTTCTCGGTGTAGGAAAAACTGTGTGATGTGTGTGTGTGGTGTGAGAGGTGTGGAAATTCCCGGCGCGACCGAAGCCACTCCAAGGACCCGTGCCCCCAGGGGGGGGGCAGGGGATAGTTGTGGCGGTTTGGCTCCCGAAACTGCTCCCCGCGGCCGGCATCCGGTTATCCTCCACTGGACGATTGATCTTGTCTCCGGCCGTGGAGGGTCGGCAGCCATCCGCGGTTGGCAGCTCCGGGAAGAAGTCTAAGAGGTTTGTTAAACAGGAACGTTTTTTACGAAAGCCGTGTTGAGTTTCTTTAAGTAAGTTATTTGCCTCTAAGTGATTTACGAGTCTGTCTCTTATGACCGTTTCTAGCATTTTACATACAATTGAGGTTAAGCTAATTGGACGATAGTTACTGGGTAGGGATTTGCTGCCTTTTTTAAATATCGGTGTTACGTTGGCTAGCTTCCACTGATCAGGCATAGTCCCAGACTGCAAGGATTAATTGAATAGCAATGTCAGTGGTTTGGAGAGCTCATCCTTAGCTTCCTTGAGAACTCTAGGCGAGATTGTATCAGGTCCTGGCGTTTTATTTACCTTGAGTTTATCTAAACAATTCAATACTTCTCTCTCTGTAACGGTGATATTGCTTAGAACATCTGAATTATCAATCTGAATCGGTGATGGTGTAGGGATATCACTGAGGTCTTCGGTTGTAAAAACTGATGCAAAGAAGGTATTGAGGGCATTACTCATTTGTACTTCGTCTTTGGTGTATTCTCCATTTTCATCGACTAATGGTCCAACAGTTGAAGTAACTACTTTTTTCTTTCTGATATAACTATAGAATTCTTTCGGGTTTGTTTTACTTTGATTCGCAATATGTAACTCCAGGGTCTTTTTACTTTGCTTAATTAACTTTTTGACTTTGCGTCGTAGCTCTACAAATTTCACCCGTTCTTCGTCATTTTGTGAGGATTTTAATCTATCATTAGCAAATTTTTTAGCAAGCAGACAGTCTGAAATATCTTTATTCCACCATTTGGGCTTATCATTATGGCCTGGACGCCGTATTTTCGATGGTATGCAGGTCTTGCACTGCCTTAAGGTAAGTGGTTGTGAAACACTCCCAAGATGTATTTATGTCGTTATTGTTAGTCAGAAAGCTCCAGTCAGTTTCTTTAAGCTTTGATTTAAGTTTTTGAAAATTTGCTTTCTTGAAATTAGGGACTTTCTCAATGCTGCTATTTGATTTGTTACTAGTAAACTTTAAAGTGAAAGTTATCGTACGATGGTCGCTGTTACTGAATTAATCACCAACATTCAAATTCTCTATTAATTCTTCTTTTGTTGCGAATACAAGGTCAAGCACATTATTACCACGGGTCGGAGATTGTACAAATTGAAAAAGTGAACTCTTGCAAGTTAGCATAGAGGTCATGTCCAGAGTGTGAAGTAAAAATATCGCCCCATTTAGTCACGGGTAAGTTGAAATCGCCAAGAATTACGGTATCTTGTATGTTAGTTATTTCTGCAATTTGTTCATAAATTTCACTGTCAGTTTGCACAGATTGAGCTGGGGGTCTGTATAATAAAGCTAGTGTTATTTTAGTTCCTCGTTTATTATTTAATAGTACGTAAGATATGTCTATATTCGCAATTTGAGGTTTTGACATTAAGACGGGATTAAGACTTTCCTTTATAAAAAACAGAACTCCTCCTCCATTTCTATTGATCCGACTTTTCTCAAACATTGTATAACCAGGAAGCGTATATTCGGCTAAAAAGTCTCTGTCTTCCGTATTTAACCAAGAATCTGTAATGTCGATTATATCATAATGTTCTGTAAACACGATTTCCTCTAGATCTGAAAATTTATTGCGTATGCTACGAGCATTTACATAAAACACCTTAAGAGTATTAGAGTTGGATGATACTGATTGTGCATTGTCTGAATTTTCAGTTCGTATTTGACTTACACTACCGCCGGGTGCCCCCGGTTGACCCCGTTTTTTGAACGGAAATCCTTGACTGCATCGTTCAGCGGACGACCAAGACGTGCAGCTCCTACTTCATTGAGATGTACATCATCTCCTGAAAACAATGATTTATCATAGTAAAAATTATCCCACGTGTCGACAAAGCCGATGTCCTCCTCCCTGCAGAGTTTGGCTAGTCGGCGATTTGTACTGGTAGCTATGTTGTAGAATAGGTTTTCTACATCAATCCGGGGAACAATTCCTGAAATTAAGATTCTATTAGATTTTTCCTTGAAGGACCTGATCAGCCGCCGGTACTTGCAAAGTAGTTCCTCTGACCGCGTCCGTTGGACATCGTGAGATCCAACGTGGATGACGTATGTAGTGCTTGCGGGGGCGAGCCTGGAAACCTCTTCCACAGCCGCAACAATGTCGTCCACGCCGCCACCTGGGATACAGAATCGCTTTCTGGTCCTGGGTGCCCTGGCGCAGAACTCGGTTAATTGGCCACGGACCATGGAGTCGCCCACAAGCCGAACTTCTTCCGTTTCCTCTTCCTCGTCAATAGCAAGAATTTTGAAGCGGTTTTGGCATGTTGTCGGGATGACCTTCCTGGTACTGGTACTAGGATGCACATTGTTTCTCACTAACTGAAAGTTGTCCTGAGGGGGAGTGAGAGTAGAGTCATTATTATTTTCTGCAACATCTAAGGTAGCTGCTGGTGTGGGTACCGGTACCGGTACTGTATGCACTGGAATGGCGATTGACATTGTAGTGATTTCTTGGGCCGAGGGCACTCCTACGTTGAGTGTGGCAAATTCTTGAAGGGATTCAAGCTTCGTAGTCAGGGCATCGATCTTGCGGTGAGCTGCATTCAATTCATCCGCAACCTTCTCTCGGAGCTGGCAAAATCTACAAATTTGGACATCAGTATCAACAAACATGGTAGGGCCAAATTTACCGGAACAACTCGTGCAGGTTCGTTGCGGCGCCATGACGATATAATCACAATATGCCTGAAAATCACACAAATTTATGTTAGCAAAATGGTACAATTAAAGCCTGAAAATCACAAAAATGTTATGTTAGCAATGTGATACAATTAATTCCTGAAAATCACACAAAATTTTGTTAGCAATATGATAAAATTAATATGCCTGTAAATCACAAAAAATATGTTAGCAATAGAACACAATTTATGCCTGAAAATAAACCAAAAATTTATGTTAGCAGTATGACAAAGTTAAAGCCTGAAAATCACAAATGGACTAGAAATTTACGGGAAAAAAACCAATAGTGGGAGAGGGTTAATGTAGCCTAGTGAGAAAACTGGAAAACAGTATACAGTACAGTAACAACAAGTATTGGTTAGCAATATGGTACAATTAATGCCTGTAAATCACAAAAAGAATATGTTAATCACAAGAAATATGTTAGTAATAGAACACAATTTATGCCTGATAAATAAAACAAAAATTGATGTTAGCAGAGAGAGAAAGAGAAAGAGAGAGAGAGAGAGAGAGAGAGAGAGAGAGAGAGAGAGAGAGAGAGAGAGAGAGCAGTGTCAGATTTATAAGACCTCCAGACGTAACTCCAGCAGAGGAAGTTTAAAAGGTACGCCGAGTTGTTTACCATACAGAGCGGGTGTGTCATAAAGTTGGTGGAGGATCCTTTTAGCATAAGTAACATTCTCACCAATGTACAGTTGCTCACATAAGTTTCGTTCCTCTCAATGATATTATACATGGAAATATGCATGAATGAGACTCTGTATTAGGGATCTGAATTATACCTTCTGTTGTTTGTTGTTGCTGTTGTTGTTGTTGTTGTTCCCCAGGCTATCTGGCCGAACAGCCCCAAGGTTCCGAGCAAGGTCAAGACCATAACTGAGCTCCCCCACAAAACCCTCCCTGCTTACCACTAATAAAGCCCAGGTGACCGAAGCCACTCCAAGGCGGGGAGCTGAGGAGGGTGCGGAAACGGCCGGGAAACCAAAGCCCCACCCAAGGCCCTGTGCCCCTCAGGAATTATTAAAGGAAAGTTGAGGGGCAAAGGAAAAATGTGACACTTTGGCTCCCAATCTGCCAACCTCTTGGTTGGCAGTACTCGGGAAGTCAATCCACGGAAAAGACGCTGTCATTTGAGATCTAGAAAATATATAAGTAAAAGGAACAGTCAGAGTAAGCTATGGGTATGGCAGAGAACGCTTAACTCTCACTCTGATAGACCAGCCCATCACCACATGCATGACCTTGATTTAGGTATAACTAGTAGGATAAGTAAATTCGCAGACGTTACCAAATTGGAGAGAACAATAGATTCAGAAAGCTACATAGAGAGCCTCCAAAGGGATCTAGATACCTTACACGAATGGTCAGTAAATTGGCAGATGTATTTTAACATTGACAAATGCAAGGTATTAAAGATGGGGAAGATTAATATAAATGAAAAATATAAACTAGCTAGAGTTAGAGGAGATATGATAGAGGTGTTCAAGTGGGTTAGTGGGGTATGATAGAGGTGTTCAAGTGGGTTAGTGGGGTATGATAGAGGTGTTCAAGTGGGTTAGTGGGGTATGATAGAGGTGTTCAAGTGGGTTAGAGGGGGTATGATAGAGGTGTTCAAGTGGGTTAGAGGGGATATGATAGTAGAGGTGTTTCAAGTGGGTTAGAGGGGATATGATAGAGGTGTTCAAGTGGGTTAGAGGGGGTATGATAGAGGTGTTCAAGTGGGTTAGTGGGGTATGATAGAGGTGTTCAAGTGGGTTAGTGGGGTATGATAGAGGTGTTCAAGTGGGTTAGTGGGGTATGATAGAGGTGTTCAAGTGGGTTAGTGGGGTATGATAGAGGTGTTCAAGTGGGTTAGTGGGGTATGATAGAGGTGTTCAAGTGGGTTAGTGGGGTATGATAGAGGTGTTCAAGTGGGTTAGTGGGATATGATAGAGGTGTTCAAGTGGGTTAGTGGGTTATGATAGAGGTGTTCAAGTGGGTTAGTGGGTTATGATAGAGGTGTTCAAGTGGGTTAGTGGGGTATGATAGAGGTGTTCAAGTGGGTTAGTGGGGTATGATAGAGGTGTTCAAGTGGGTTAGTGGGGTATGATAGAGGTGTTCAAGTGGGTTAGTGGGGTATGATAGAGGTGTTCAAGTGGGTTAGTGGGGTATGATAGAGGTGTTCAAGTGGGGTTAGTGGGGTATGATAGAGGTGTTCAAGTGGGTTAGTGGGATATGATAGAGGTGTTCAAGTGGGTTAGTGGGGTATGATAGGTGTTCAAGTGGGTTAGTGGGTTATGATAGAGGTGTTCAAGTGGGTTAGTGGGATATGATAGAGGTGTTCAAGTGGGTTAGTGGGGTATGATAGAGGTGTTCAAGTGGGTTAGTGGGTATGATAGGTGTTCAAGTGGGTTAGTGGGGTATGATAGAGGTGTTCAAGTGGGTTAGTGGGATATGATAGAGGTGTTCAAGTGGGTTAGTGGGTTATGATAGAGGTGTTCAAGTGGGTTAGTGGGATATGATAGAGGTGTTCAAGTGGGTTAGTGGGATATGATAGAGGTGTTCAAGTGGGTTAGTGGGGTATGATAGAGGTGTTCAAGTGGGTTAGTGGGATATGATAGAGGTGTTCAAGTGGGTTAGTGGGTTATGATAGAGGTGTTCAAGTGGGTTAGTGGGGTATGATATAGGTGTTCAAGTGGGTTTAGTGAGATATGATAGAGGTGTTCAAGTGGGTTAGTGGGATATGATAGAGGTGTTCAAGTGGGTTAGTGGGTTATGATAGAGGTGTTCAAGTGGGTTAGTGGGATATGATAGAGGTGTTCAAGTGGGTTAGTGGGATATGATAGAGGTGTTCAAGTGGGTTAGTGGGGTATGATAGAGGTGTTCAAGTGGGTTAGTGGGATATGATAGAGGTGTTCAAGTGGGTTAGTGGGTTATGATAGAGGTGTTCAAGTGGGTTAGTGGGGTATGATAGAGGTGTTCAAGTGGGTTAGTGAGATATGATAGAGGTGTTCAAGTGGGTTAGTGGGATATGATAGAGGTGTTCAAGTGGGTTAGTGGGGTATGATAGAGGTGTTCAAGTGGGTTAGTGGGATATGATAGAGGTGTTCAAGTGGGTTAGTGGGGTATGATAGAGGTGTTCAAGTGGGTTAGTGGGTTATGATAGAGGTGTTCAAGTGGGTTAGTGGGGTATGATAGAGGTGTTCAAGTGGGTTAGTGGGGTATGATAGAGGTGTTCAAGTGGGTTAGTGGGGTATGATAGAGGTGTTCAAGTGGGTTAGTGGGATATGATAGAGGTGTTCAAGTGGGTTAGTGGGGTATGATAGAGGTGTTCAAGTGGGTTAGTGGGGTATGATAGAGGTGTTCAAGTGGGTTAGTGGGATATGATAGAGGTGTTCAAGTGGGTTAGTGGGATATGATAGAGGTGTTCAAGTGGGTTAGTGGGGTATGATAGAGGTGTTCAAGTGGGTTAGTGGGGTATGATAGAGGTGTTCAAGTGGGTTAGAGGGGGTATGATAGAGGTGTTCAAGTGGGTTAGTGGGGTATGATAGAGGTGTTCAAGTGGGTTAGTGGGGTATGATAGAGGTGTTCAAGTGGGTTAGTGGGATATGATAGAGGTGTTCAAGTGGGTTAGTGGGATATGATAGAGGTGTTCAAGTGGGTTAGTGGGGTATGATAGAGGTGTTCAAGTGGGTTAGTGGGATATGATAGAGGTGTTCAAGTGGGTTAGTGGGATATGATAGAGGTGTTCAAGTGGGTTAGTGGGGTATGATAGAGGTGTTCAAGTGGGTTAGTGGGATATGATAGAGGTGTTCAAGTGGGTTAGTGGGATATGATAGAGGTGTTCAAGTGGGTTAGTGGGATATGATAGAGGTGTTCAAGTGGGTTAGTGGGATATGATAGAGGTGTTCAAGTGGGTTAGTGGGATATGATAGAGGTGTTCAAGTGGGTTAGTGGGATATGATAGAGGTGTTCAAGTGGGTTAGTGGGATATGATAGAGGTGTTCAAGTGGGTTAGTGGGATATGATAGAGGTGTTCAAGTGGGTTAGTGGGATATGATAGAGGTGTTCAAGTGGGTTAGTGGGATATGATAGAGGTGTTCAAGTGGGTTAGTGGGGTATGATAGAGGTGTTCAAGTGGGTTAGTGGGTATGATAGAGGTGTTCAAGTGGGTTAGTGGGATATGATAGAGGTGTTCAAGTGGGTTAGTGGGGTATGATAGAGGTGTTCAAGTGGGTTAGTGGGATATGATAGAGGTGTTCAAGTGGGTTAGTGGGGTATGATAGAGGTGTTCAAGTGGGTTAGTGGGATATGATAGAGGTGTTCAAGTGGGTTAGTGGGTATGATAGAGGTGTTCCAAGTGGGTTAGTGGGGTATGATAGGTGTTCAAGTGGGTTAGTGGGTTATGATAGAGGTGTTCAAGTGGGTTAGTGGGATATGATAGAGGTGTTCAAGTGGGTTAGTGGGTTATGATAGAGGTGTTCAAGTGGGTTAGTGGGATATGATAGAGGTGTTCAAGTGGGTTAGTGGGATATGATAGAGGTGTTCAAGTGGGTTAGTGGGATATGATAGAGGTGTTCAAGTGGGTTAGTGGGATATGATAGAGGTGTTCAAGTGGGTTAGTGGGATATGATAGAGGTGTTCAAGTGGGTTAGTGGGATATGATAGAGGTGTTCAAGTGGGTTAGTGGATATGATAGAGGTGTTCAAGTGGGTTAGTGGGATATGATAGAGGTGTTCAAGTGGGTTAGTGGGATATGATAGAGGTGTTCAAGTGGGTTAGTGGGATATGATAGAGGTGTTCAAGTGGGTTAGTGGGATATGATAGAGGTGTTCAAGTGGGTTAGTGGGATATGATAGAGGTGTTCAAGTGGGTTGGTATGATAGAGGTGTTCAAGTGGGTTAGTGGGATATGATAGAGGTGTTCAAGTGGGTTAGTGGGATATGATAGAGGTGTTCAAGTGGGTTAGTGGGATATGGATAGAGGTGTTCAAGTGGGTTAGTGGGATATAGAATAGAGGTGTTCAAGTGGGGTTAGTGGGATATGATAGAGGTGTTCAAGTGGGGTTTAGAGGGATATGTTCAAGTAGGTTAGTGGGATATGATAGAGGTGTTCAAGTGGGTTAGTGGGATTAATAAATGGGACATGAAAGATGTACTAAAGCTTAGTGATAGCGAAAGAACTCGAACAAATGGTTTTAAATTAGATACATTTCGCTTCAGAAAAAGTATAGGCAAATATTGGTTTGGTAACATAGTTGTAGATAGGTGGAATAGGCTATCAAGTGCTATAGTGGGATCAAGAACGATACAAAGATTTAAGATCAAATTCGATAGGCACATGGGCGAGATGGGTTGGGTGTGAGCTAGGGGGATCTGCCGGGTGTGGGCCAATCGGCTTTCTGCAGACTCCCATTTTCTTATGTTCCTATGATTCGTCAGCCTTGGTCGGCAACCTCTCTAGAGGAGTAAGCCTTATACAAATCCCTACTGCTTGCCTAAGGGTGAAGTAAGTTAGTGGATGGACTAGCTGCACACCACTGTAGAAAAATAGTGCTAAATAGATACATACTGTAGAAGGCCTCGGAATCGGACGGCCCGTAATTTGAGTGGTCAATACTGTAAGTCCTTTAATATACTGGAATGTGTTGTTCTCACAGGGGATAGGTCCGCTTGGGGGCGGTTTGTGTATGGCCACCCTCATAAAGGGGAGTAAAGCGTCCGGTAGTAGATATAGATAAATATATATAGATAGATAGATAGATGATTGAATTACGAGTATACTGTAGTTTCTTATGCAGTGGTTAACTCATCTGATTAGTCAACTGGTAATTAAAAGAAACCAGACTTGCAATTCATTCATGCTAGTTATACTTTCATACAAAGATCACTACGAGGAACAGAACTTATGTGGGCAACTGTCCACCTCATAACATCTGGGATCCTTTATAGTTTACGTTATACAATTGCAGGTTTTCTTGAAATACTGATAAATATGTATAATTATTTCTTCTAATTACGAACTATATAAATTATATTCTCTAAAGTCTGTACCGTCAACGTCTTTGATATTTTATTATTATGTGTAGTATTAGGAAAGATCTGTGGTATTAAAAATGGTTAATGTATATATATAAATCTGGAAAACATCATGTTAAGATGAGATAATGGCAGGAATCCTATTAGGTATCCATTAACAGCGCCCCACCAAAAATAATATCATTAAAAATCTAGTGGCTTATTAAAATGTATAAGCAATTTGTGTAACGAGCACTGCGTGGGCCTGTTGTGCCCAAGAAACCCGCTTTAATGTAGCGGTAATGAGGCCATAAAACACCTGTAACAACACCTACACCACTGCTAACACCAACAACAACAATAACAACAACAACAACATCACCACCACTACTACCACCACTACTACTACCACCACACACGCATATAATATAATAATATACAGTATATATACATATATATACATACATATACAGTATATATATATATATATATATATATATTATATATATATTCTACTTAAAATCAGGGGTCCCTTACGACCCTATTTCCTCCATGACCCATTGACTTTGCATTGCTTCCTGTGATTCGGTGAGCCTCATGAAGATTGTCCATAATTTATACTTCATACTGTTTCTAATAGGATGAATGAAAAATGCGTCGAATATGAAGGCCTATGAATGATCGACTTTTATATTCGACTGTAGTTTATAACATATGTGTGTAGATCTTGATGTACCGGTGCCGTCCTTTTATCTTTATTCTGGCTACTGTGAGACGATTATATTCAGTTTCAAAGAAGCCTCCAGCAATAATAGCCTTCTAACTATCGCAATTAACCCTTTTTACTACCACAGATCCTTATTAATCTGCAATTAATCGCCTAAATATAGCTAAAAGAAAATTAGAAAGACGTCACCGGTACAAAAGGGGTACGTATACTGGTTTCGACTGAGAGAGACAAGGTTGAAGTTGTGGAGGTGGGTAACTACTTTTAAAGGTGACTGTGCACACACACACACACACACACACACACAAGACCGCAGTAAAGGTTTCCATTCCCCCGCTTTTACACACACACACACACACACATACACACATATAGACTCTCACTCTCACTTTCTCCCACACACACACACACACACACACACAGTAAAAGCATCCACTCCTCCGCTCACCATAATTTGATAAATAAATAGTAAAAACAGTCCTGCATACCTACAACCAGAGTGGTGCGTGAGACTCTGTGCTGCTTCCCGGTAGAGTTCCCCACAGTTCCACCGTTACTTAGGAAGCTTATGTTGATGCATTCTACACGAGTTGATTGTGTAAACATGAATTAATTTAACAATCTCGTATCGACAAATGCAGCTCAACCATTTTAAATTATGGGAATATATCTCTGGAGGAGGGGATAGCACACAGGATAGTGTCGTGGACTGCACAATATCAAAAGGGCCTCAGTCCGAGCCCACGCCAATCGTCAGGGTTTTCTCTGAGGTGATCTGATCGTTCCTGCTGTTCTACAAGTACCCTGGCGCCACCGACACGTCAAGAAAACACTCACTATATCGCCACGAATTCATAGCATAGACGATGCCCGACCATATTCGAAGATGCTGTGAACGACCGTAAAGCTGCTATCACCAAATCAAGCGACGTGTATAAATAAGGTGTCGTCATCTAGTGTGTCGGAAAGGAAGCAACCAACACCTTGAAGCTCCACTGAGACCAACTCGTGCGACACATAAGAAGTACCCAACATCTCGAAACTTCAATTGATAATCTCGGGACCTCGTAAGAGTTACAGGCTACTGAACAGCCTACAGTCCCGAGGTTAAGACATAGCAAAAACATAAATTAGAACATTTATATATATATATATATATATAATTATATTAAAGGTGAAAGTGCAGGAAACTGTACCACAGGAAAGGAAGCGAAGGAGGTTGTTTATTACGGCAAGTTAATAGTACCACGGCTATTCCGGCAGGTTAATAGTACCACGGCTATTCCGGCAGGTTAATAGTACCACGGCTATTCCGGCAGGTTAATAGTACCACGGCTATTCCGGCAGGTTAATAGTACCACGGCTATTCCGGCAGGTTAATAGTACCACGGCTATTCCGGCAGGTTAATAGTACCACGGCTATTCCGGCAGGTTAATAGTACCACGGCTATTCCGGCAGGTTAATAGTACCACGGCTATTCCGGCAGGTTAATAGTACCACGGCTATTCCGGCAGGTTAATAGTACCACGGCTATTCCGGCAGGTTAATAGTACCACGGCTATTCCGGCAGGTTAATAGTACCACGGCTATTCCGGCAGGTTAATAGTACCACGGCTATTCCGGCAGGTTAATAGTACCACGGCTATTCCGGCAGGTTAATAGTACCACGGCTATTCCGGCAGGTTAATAGTACCACGGCTATTCCGGCAGGTTAATAGTACCACGGCTATTCCGGCAGGTTAATAGTACCACGGCTATTCCGGCAGGTTAATAGTACCACGGCTATTCCGGCAGGTTAATAGTACCACGGCTATTCCGGCAGGTTAATAGTACCACGGCTATTCCGGCAGGTTAATAGTACCACGGCTATTCCGGCAGGTTAATAGTACCACGGCTATTCATACTGTTGAATAAGAGGTGACTGGAGGCGGTGTCACACGAGCTATTTTTTCGTTAATATTTAAGGGCAATTGTAGTATGGCATCTTCAAAATAAAAGATCTATCAACAATCAGCCACCCAAACAAATATTAGCGAGCCCTCAATTTAGGATGAACCTGCCTTTGGCCAGTATATTTTTTTAAGCTTGATGGAGGTCTAGGAAACAACTAAAAAGTAAATATATGCATAATTATATAAATGTTTGTTTGTATGTATGTATGTATGTATGTATGTATGTATGTACTATATGTACTCAGGCACATAGAGTTGCTAGGGGTGGCCGACACGAGACAGAGCCCGAACAGAAATAAAACTTTTAGAGTTCCTATTCTCAGGGTCCGGGACCACTTTCGCGTTCCCTCGCCCGTGTCTCTGTCTCGTCGAGTAGGAGAATTATACAAGGGGAGAAGGATTCCTAGCCACCTGCTCCCAGAAAGGAAAAGCAGGACAGTAAATGAGACAGACAGAAACGGCTAAGGTTGGGTAGAGGATGCCAAACCTTACTCTGGATAGTAGTAAAGATCTATTCTATATACTCAGGCCCAATCAACACTTTTACTATTTTGTTGCTTTATTTCCCTCTATTCCTTTTGTTTTCCCCTTTTTTTTGTGGGTGGCCGACTCAAGATAGAGCCGGAATAGGGACAACACAACAGAAAACAATGAACACACAAAAACAAAATACGCATTCACACACATCTATAACTATAAATCAATAACAAATAAATAAAAACCTCCCCATAAAAAAAAAAAAAAAAAAAAAAAAAAAAAGAGTTCTCCGGCGTCCCAGTTACCGGTCAACATAATGTTTATATAATGTTCTGCACTATCCGGTATGAAAGAAACTGGGTCAAGTAGTTCTCTTATGGAGGCAGTTCAAGAGAGGTCGTTGGCTCTCTGAAGGCGGGGGTACACCAGCAGATTTAAGCGGGGGTAATGGTAGATTTCTTGGTCGATACATGTAGTTACCGTTTCTTTAGTTTCCTCCCTAGACCTCCATCAAGCTTTGAAACCATCCCTAAGATCCCCCTCCTAGATAAATTTGTAAATTTTTTTGGTAGACAAATTTGCGTTGCTCCAAAATTACAGGCTCGCTATCGCTCGCATGGATAGAATAGAGCCCTAAATGGCACGCAAGGTCTTAATATTTACAAATTGGATGAAAGGTCATAAAATCGCCCAACTAATGGGACGCACGTCTTAACATCTGAAAACTAATGGGTCTAAACATAGGGTAGAAACGGTTCCAGAAAAATCAACTACCTCTCCCATCAAAGAGAGGTTGTTGACTCTGTGAAGGCGGTGTCACACGAGTTGTAGAGTTCTATGTACGGTAATTGCCGGAGGGAACGGAGGGTGGTGATACAGCCTTCTTCTTTTATATTATATCCTTCAACTTTCCTTTGCTATCGGGTATGCCATCTCAATTATAATGGATGCTAGA
>JBAKBP010030623.1:0-25492 GCA_037953745.1 Lithodes maja | reverse complement strand
GTAGACATTGTGTTCGACAGATATAGAGAAGAGACAATCAAGGGTGGTACGAGGACACGACGCACGAAAGCAGATCGACCAATCAGACGAATTGTTGAGGGACGTGATGTGCCTCTTCCAAAAAAATGGACTAACTTTGTGTCGCTCCCTGCTAATAAAGCTGATCTTGCAAATTTCCTGTCTGAGGAACTGTGTTCTCAGGCACCTGATGATAAGGAGATTGTAGTTGCCGGGGGATTCAGAGAAGAAATTGAGGTTAGGTCATCAAAGACAATCACTGATTTGACTCAACTGAGAGCCACACATGAAGAAGCTGACACTAGGTTGGTGTTACATGCTGTGCACAGCCAGTTCAATACAGTTGTTGTGTCATCAAGGGACACTGATGTTCTCGTGCTTTTGGTTTCCCACTTCCCACGTGTACAATGTGAACACCTCTGGATGATGTCTGGTACCACCAAGAAAAGGCGATATATACCCATTGATGCAGTTTTCAACAACCTACCAAGAGATTCAACAACAACTCTTTTACCATTTCATGCATTAACCGGGTGCGACACCACCTCCTACATCGCAAATCACACCAAAAGGTCATCATGGAAAGTCTTCAAACAGCACCATCAATTGCTCATAAACTTGGCAATCGGTGAACTCACAGAGGAGACCATTCGATCTTCAGAAACGTTTGTCTGCAGAATATATGATGTGCACAAAACAGACTCTGTTGATGCAGCAAGGCATATACTGTTCTCAAAGACTGCCAAACCAGAAGCAATGCCACCAACACGTGATGCTCTCCGCTTCCATTTGATGCGAGTACACTATCAAGCAATGATTTGGAGAAATGCTCACTGTGCTGTACCTGAGCTTCCTGCACCCACAGACATGGGATGGAAACATGGCGATTCAGGACTACAACCCATTCTGATGTCATTGAGTCCGATCCCACAAAGTTGCCTGGAAATTATTTCATGTGCCTGCCAGAAACAATGCAGGACGCGTCGGTGCAAATGCCGCAAATCCGGGTTACGATGCACAGCAATGTGTGCATGTCAGCAACAGAGTGATGATCAAACTCCTTGTATTGCATGAATATGGTCTACTCCAATAAATAGTTCAGGTGAGTGACAGATATTGCCCTGTTTTGCCTGCATAAGCATCAAGGAGTATCTTGGGGTAAAGTTGGGAACCATTGATTTTTCTCTAATGACAGCCGCTAATATGTATATTAAAGTCTAGGCTTATTACTGATTCCTTTAAAAATGCCTCAGTGACATTCCCTGACCCTCAAAACATAGGTATAGATGCTTCACTTGTGATATTTGCTTGCCTAGTTAGAGAGATATTGGAGAAAATGGTTCAAGAAGTGTCAAAAATTTCCAATTTGGCGGCCATTTTGTTTATGCAAATTAGACGGTCAAAACTCAAAATTTCGCTTGGGAACCGGGTTTATCGAATTCGGCATGCCTGAATTATGCTAAAAAGTCTGGTTCCCAACTTTTACCCAAAAATGCTCCTTGATTCTTATAGAGGGCATTTTTTTAGGAAATCCCACTATACTATATCGTATAAATGGAAAAACTAAAACCAGAACAAGATTATATGGAAATAAAAAAAACAAAATATATCTCACTTGAGCTGCTGGAGACCGAAATACTGGAGGAACTGCTAGAACTACTGGAACTAGAACTTGAACTTGAACTTTTAGAGCTTGAACTACTTGAACTGGAGCTGCTGGAACTTGAACAGAATGAGCTTGAACTACTTGAACTTGAACTGCTGGAACTTGAGCTGGAACTCTTCGAGCTTGAACTGCTAGAGCTGGAGCTGCTGGAGCTTGAACAGAATGAGCTTGAACTACTTGAACTGCTAGAGCTTGAGCTGGAACTTTTTGAACTTGAACTGCTAGAGCTGGAGCTGCTGGAGCTTGAACAGAATGAGCTTGAACTACTTGAACTTGAACTGCTGGAACTTGAGCTGGAACTCTTCGAGCTTGAACTACTAGAGCTGGAGCTGCTGGAGCTTGAACAGAATGAGCTTGAACTACTTGAACTGCTAGAGCTTGAGCTGGAACTTTTTGAACTTGAACTGCTAGAGCTGGAGCTGCTGGAGCTTGAACAGAATGAGCTTGAACTACTTGAACTGCTAGAGCTTGAGCTGGAACTTTTTGAACTTGAACTGCTAGAGCTGGAGCTGCTGGAGCTTGAACAGAATGAGCTTGAACTACTTGAACTTGAACTGCTGGAACTTGAGCTGGAACTCTTCGAGCTTGAACTACTAGAGCTGGAGCTGCTGGAGCTTGAACAGAATGAGCTTGAACTACTTGAACTGCTAGAGCTTGAGCTGGAACTTTTTGAACTTGAACTGCTAGAGCTGGAGCTGCTGGAGCTTGAACAGAATGAGCTTGAACTACTTGAACTGCTAGAGCTTGAGCTGGAACTTTTTGAACTTGAACTGCTAGAGCTGGAGCTGCTGGAGCTTGAACAGAATGAGCTTGAACTACTTGAACTTGAACTGCTGGAACTTGAGCTGGAACTCTTCGAGCTTGAACTGCTAGAGCTGGAGCTGCTGGAGCTTGAACAGAATGAGCTTGAGCTACTTGAACTGCTAGAGCTTGAGCTGGAACTTTTTGAACTTGAACTGCTAGAGCTGGAGCTGCTGGAGCTTGAACAGAATGAGCTCGAACTACTTGAACTTGAACTGCTGGAACTTGAGCTGGAACTCTTCGAGCTTGAACTACTAGAGCTGGAGCTGCTGGAGCTTGAACAGAATGAGCTTGAACTACTTGAACTGCTAGAGCTTGAGCTGGAACTTTTTGAACTTGAACTGCTAGAGCTGGAGCTGCTGGAGCTTGAACAGAATGAGCTTGAACTACTTGAACTGCTAGAGCTTGAGCTGGAACTTTTTGAACTTGAACTGCTAGAGCTGGAGCTGCTGGAGCTTGAACAGAATGAGCTTGAACTACTTGAACTTGAACTGCTGGAACTTGAGCTGGAACTCTTCGAGCTTGAACTGCTAGAGCTGGAACTGCTGGAGCTTGAACAGAATGAGCTTGAGCTACTTGAACTGCTAGAGCTTGAGCTGGAACTTTTTGAACTTGAACTGCTAGAGCTGGAGCTGCTGGAGCTTGAACAGAATGAGCTTGAACTACTTGAACTTGAACTGCTGGAACTTGAGCTGGAACTCTTCGAGCTTGAACTACTAGAGCTGGAGCTGCTGGAGCTTGAACAGAATGAGCTTGAACTACTTGAACTGCTAGAGCTTGAGCTGGAACTTTTTGAACTTGAACTGCTAGAGCTGGAGCTGCTGGAGCTTGAACAGAATGAGCTTGAGCTGCTGGAGCTACTAGAGCTTGAGCTGCTTGAACGACTGGAGCTGCTAGAACTTGAGCCTATAAAGTAATAATAGTTTTAAGATAAAGCAACAGACAGTAGTTTTCAGTGCACTATTATAAGAAAATATAAACATTCTTCTGTCCTCAATGTCCTCAAAGGGTCTCCAGTCCTGGCGTTATTCTTGACTTTTAAGTGTGCTGGCTTAATAATCCAATAGGGTTGATAGCCTCTGAAATCCCATTTTAACTAACTAATTCTCTCCTTCTCAACAATTTTATGGAATGTGAAGTCTTTCCTTCCGATGAAAGAAATCAAATATAATTATGTCCTCCCTCCCTTCCACTGTTGGCAGAAGGTGGAATGAGGGAGGGGGGTCGTGGAGGTGGGTGCAGCTCTGTTAAGCCACGAGGAACGAAATATTTGTGATATATATACTGTACATAATATTTTTAGATCTGCTTTATATTGACGTGATTAATTATATGATTTTATACTGTTCTAGCATTGCATTGTATGGATTTCGTCAACAGCCTAAGGGAGAGAGGGTGGGGAAGAGCTTTTTTTGGACCCCTTTCTCCCATTTTTTTTTTCTTCTATATTCCAACTACTCCCTCTCGGGCATAGGCTGAGAGCCTGCACACTCTACCGCTGAACACGGTGAGGCCCGTGAGGTCTTGTTCCAGTCTAGGGAGTGAGACATGCGAAGCACCCACTCATGGCTCGAAGCAACTCCATCTCTGAAGCCGCTTCGCCTCTGCGCTTCACCGTCTCACACCACAGACTCGGACCCTTACTCTCAGAACGCCACCTATTGAGCAATTAACTCACTGGGCATTGCCCCCCTGTAGCATATTTTGAATATGGGAATATTCATACAGTGCTATTTAATCAGGGAACAATGAGGGTATTTTTTTGGCATTTCGGTGTGCTGTGGTAATGCACTGAAACTAGGTACAGCACAAATTCCATCCCAATAATATTTCTCCATTGACATATTGGGATTCGAACCCGGGTCCATTGGATTACCAGTCCAGTGGCAAGACCACTCTGCCACACCTCCCCATTTGTTTAGCAACATTTGTTTTTAGATTTTAAGACATTCGCCTAAATAGGTTGGTTATGGTAAGACCTTTTTGCCCTATTTCTTGGTCAATTTTAAAACCTTTCGTGATTTAGGCGTTGATTTTTTTCTAGGCGAGCGTGAGAGAGTGTCTGCAAAGGTCGGACAACTTTTCTGCCGAAATTTGTTCACATTAATTTCGAAGGAGGGTTTATGGAGTATGTTTATACGCTTGACGGAGGATTAAGGAGGAAACTAAAATTAGATTTGATAGAAAAGAAGAAAAAAACTTAATTACTGCTTACCTTTGTACTTTTGCCCTTATGAATTCACAATATTATGTATGGAAGTCAAAGTGGCATGACTGACGTACAATCTACCAACATTCCAACTGGGTCAGGCTTCTTTTATATAGGCTTTTATAGAGTAATAAAATTGAGTAATGGAAAACTATATATATACAGACTTAAGCTACACACTAGTTTATTCATTTCTGTCTTTTGCATTCTCATTTTTATATCTGTAAATAGCTTAACCCCTACTGTACCATAGGGTACTAGCATAAATGTACCCCCAGTTCCAAGCAATGTGGCTAAAATTGCTTCAGAGGCAAGATATAAGAACCTCCCACCTCAAAAGATGGAGGAATACTGCCTCTCCCAGCCTCTGGGGCTTGGATATAAGCTGGGCAGTGTTGTCAAGGTCTTAGAGTAGTGCTCAAATGTCGTGGTACCAGGTACTGCCTGATACTGGCAGTTACACGGATCGTTTATTACCGACGGCTGATAGCCGTCGCTGGGACTGGGGAGTGATGTATATGCTGACGTCTCTGCCGTCTCTGGTATTGGGCGAGTTAACCTTTTCAGTGCGGCAAGTTCTATAGGGAAGTATATGGTCTGGTGGGGAATTGCCTGCTGTTTTTGCTCAATATACATTGCTCTAGCACCATATCCATAGCCCTGACCGATTTCAAACGAGTTCCAATGGAAATGTCATGTCGAATTATCTCTATTAATGTCTACTTCATTCATTCATAGCTCTCGTGGCCCTGACAATATTGGAGTAGAACTTTCCTTGTTTACAGCGAGCAGCCAGACCCTGGAGCAGGCGTATTATCACTCTCTCTCTCTTTCATAACTCTATGAAATATACTTATTATATCTAGTTGTATGTTTAGAAGACGGTATGAGTCATGAACTGTACTGTGAAATGAACCTCAAGGGAATTAAATAATAACTGTTTATAATTTTAATGAAGTCTTTGCCAAACAAAATAAGACGTGTTTTTAATGACCATCAGGGTGAGTCTCCATTATTTAGGAATGATGTGTAAATAACTCTGAAACAATCAAGACTCACCTCGATGGTCATAGTGTAACATGGTCTTAATTTGTCTGGAGAATACATCATTTAGGGGTGCTCTTTTCTGGAACCCCTTCTCCCTCACATTTAGCCCCATCAGTCTTGAAATTTCAAGATGCTCGCCCCATTGGTTTGGCTATTTTATGACCTTTCGCCGAATTTTGTTTATTCAGTTTATGAGCTTTAATATTACTCTGTGTCAATTTATTCCTGGCGAGCAATAGCGAGCCTGCAATGTAGGATACATTTTTTGTGTACCGACAAATACACAAATGTATCTTGAAGGGGGATTTTGGGGTATTATTATAAGCTTGATGGAGGTCTTGAGAGGAAACTAAAATAGAGAAATATATATAATAATTCTCCCCTTAAAAGTCTGACCTCAAGTTTTGAATACTCCTGTATTATGGGGGCAACTGACGACTTCTGAGCATGAGTGGAGGATTGCACTTACTGCTTGAACTGCTTGAGCTGCTGCTGCTTGAGCTGCTGCTGCTTGAACTACTGGAACTTGAGCTGGAACTCTTACTGCTTGAGCTGCTGGAACTGGAGCTACTGGAGCTTGAACAGAATGAGCTTGAACAACTTGAACTGCTGGAACTTGAGCTTGAACTGCTAGAGCTGGAGCTGCTGGAGCTTGAACAGAATGAGCTTGAACTGCTTGAACTGCTGGAACTTGAGCTTGAACTGCTAGAACTTGAGCTGCTGGATGTCGAGCAGCTTGAACCTGTAATGAAGTAATAGTATTGTTAAGTTAGTCATTGTAAAGTATTTTTTTTTCTGACTCCTAAACCACATAATTTTCCGGAGAGTGGTTTTTTTGTTCGTTTTTTTTTTAAAGAATCCAATAGTTTTTGTTATGATTTTATCTCCGTTTTTCTTATTATTCACTTTAACCCCTTAGGAGCACAGTTCGATATATTTGGATGTGGTGAAATCCCCCAAAGCACTGTATTAGGAGGGGGACACGGCCCTTTGAAGTTGCAAAAATCACTCTTATTGATTGTATTATTCCTGTAAACTCTGTGCCATGCCTTGAGTGCATATATATGTGTGTGTGTGTGTGTGTGTGTGTGTGTGTGTGTGTGTGTGTGTGTGTGTGTGTGTGTGTGTGTAAGGCGGAGTAGTGGGTCTCTCTCTCTCTCTCTCTCTCTCTCTCTCTCTCTCTCTCTCTCTCTCTCTCTCTCTCTCTCTCTCTCTCTCTCTCTGTCTTAAAACGTTGCTCACAAATGTAGCCATTTTTTCTTCTTTACCACTTTCATATTAAATATCAATGTCATTATTTACCATCCTAAAAAACAAACATGCAACTAAAGGAGGTGAGGGGAGCAGAGAGCTTAACCGTACAATCTCCCTCTGCTGTGTCTGAAATGTTACTGAGCTATATTCACCCATTCAGTACCGGTGACGTCCTTTTCATTATATTCTGTCAACAATTAGACGACGTTTTTCAACTTAGGAAGGACGTCTACACATTAAAAGGCCACATACTATCTCAATTAATCCTTTAAGCTATCATATATTTGTCCTAAGTTTCATGAAATCGTCTAAATGTAGCTGATATGGAATAAGAAAGACGTCACCGGTACATTACCCCTTTGAGGATCATGACGCGATTTAGCAGTTTATTCTGGTTATCATTAGGCGATTTTATGCAATTTAGTAAGGATATCTAGGAATCAATGGGGTAAATACTGTCTCGAATAACTCTATCTTCCACAAGTTTTTCCTAAGCTGAATAATATCGTCTAATGACAGCCAGATTCAACTGTCAAAATGCTTCATGATCCTCAAGGGGTTACTGACAAATATTGTTTTTGGAGCAAGGGAGATAAAGAGGAAGTGGGGAGAGAGGTAGGGAAGAGTTACCAGAAGGGTTTAATCCTTTCTGTACCGGCGACGTCTTTTTAAGTTTATTCTAGCTATATTATAGACGATTTGTGCAGCTCAAGAAGGATGTATGGCAGTGAAAAGAGTTAAGTAAGACAGTTCGAAGCCTGTTATTTGCTGGACGCCCTTTTTAAACTGAATACAATCGTCTAATAGTAGCAAGGATAAAATTATAGAGACGTCGCCGGAACAGAAGGGGTTAAAGTACATACTGAACACACACACACACACACACGCACAAACACCGGTAACATAATAGTATTTCTAGTTTATGATGATGCATTAAGTTTCATCTACAATCGAATTTCTTCTTACACCAATTATTTGGTATTATGGGAAGTTACAGGAATTTGGCAGTTATTTTATCTTAACAACAGCGTGAAAATATGGGTAATAATTATATATTAAATGATAATATAAACAGAAGTGACGATCTGTTGTTTTGCCTATGTATAATCATTCTAAACTATAGTGAAAACCTCCTATTGGTATCATTTTTGCCATGGTAGCTTTTCACCTGCTGTAAAAGTTCACTGTTATAATTTCTCGTGCTGACAGTTTTGGGACGTGTGTAGGGCTATCACCAGTGTCTGCATAGATTAATGTGTATATGTATTGTTACGGCTGGATCGGCAATACATATTCGGGATTCTTGATCGTAGGACAGAAATGGCTTATGTGACAACGACACGCTCGATTCCAGTCCCAAATACTATATGCTCCAGACAACAAAAGCACCAACGCCCTACAGAGTTATCGTCTATGGTAACGAGGTACCTTAACTCGGCGAAAGTGTACAACAGGGGTAGGCTATGAGGCTAAACTCCCTCAGACATTTATAGGTTACGTTATGACTAAAGAAATGCAATACTCAAGAAACTACGTTAATATTAAGCCTCTAATAATGTAGAATAGAAGCAGGCTAAAGGTATGACAGTGAAATGCTAAATGACAAATGTACACGCCTACTTGAAAGCGCGTGCACTAGAATAACTGTCCCCTACTAACATGCACTAGCATGTAGCATACAAGATGTTCATGATCCAGTAGATACCTAATAATACACATGGAAGGAACATAAATAGTAGTCACTTATTATAAGAATGAATCTATACTTGGAATAACTAAAAGGTTGCAGGCAACAGTACTGCGCCGGTAGCCTACTACCGCATAGGCTACTTCGCTTCTCTCACTCTGTCTCCCCTCTGAGTCTGTATGCGCCCTACGCAACAGAACTCCGGACACAGCAGCAAAACGACAGTGCAGTTAATTGATACATGAAAGTATTAATAGTGTTGTCTTGTGTGTGAGTAATGTGTATTGTAAAGTGTTACATACATAAACTTAAAGAGAGCTGCAATGCATAGTAAAATAAAGATATCACCCACTCATCATCCCCATGTGTTCTAGCTAGCAGGCCAAGTCACAGGAACAACGAGTCCCAGCACCGAAAGCGAGAACCCAGGAAAAGACTGCAGAGAACACAAGGACAGATAAATTACGTTACTCTACTATACCGGCACTACGAGCGAGCTGTAGTCTCTGGTACTACACTCGCTCCTGGCTCGGTAGGCAAATCAAGGCTAAGTCCTCGCCCCTCTACAGACAACTCCTGGGCATGGTCGGGCTCTTACACATGGCACTAGTCTAGTCACAAATTGGATGATGAGCTGGGCATATAACTCGTGAACATGTAGAACGTTCACCAACTATCCTCATCAAGAAGATCGCTGTTCACATTAACCCCTTAAATCTAATACATGTAAATATATGCTTGTCCTTAGAGTAATACGAGAGGTGAGTGCTGAAACTCCTTTAGGACCTCAAGGGAAGGGTATGCATTTAAATAGAGAGAAGAATGAAATGAGAGTAATGTCGTCAGAGAGAAAGAGTGCAACCGTGAGAAATTGGGAGAGAGGGCAAGGGATGTTAGAATCTCAAAGGTTCTAGGCAACCTGATCATGGAACACACAGCGAGCCTCCATGCAATGTGCAGTACGACAACATGGGCAACCCAGGCAGCATAGGCAGGCGGCAATGTACTACCAACCCTGTCGCACCTAGCTATAAGCGCAGGGCTGCCAACCGGTCCATACGTCTGGCAACCATTGCTACCCTCTCGCTCTGAAGTCTAACTCACTCTCTCTCTCTGAATTCCTATTGTCTTATCTATCAACTTCTCTATTGATACTACATATTAAATGGAAGGTCTCGACATGGCTTAAAACAAAACCCACCACTGGTTAGCAAATGACGAGACCTTTGCAGAGATACAAAGAACATAGTTATACGTTGTCACACTCAATATAAGCAGCCAGCACGGCACAGCGGCACACGGCACCGCACCGCGGCGGCACAGTGGAGTACCAAGGAGTACAATCAGGTTGCGTTGCTACGCACTGGGTGCGTCACAGCCCCCCCAAGATTTTAGATAATCGACCTTAGAAGCATTATCAAAATCTGACAGGCAACCAACCGACCTGCTACCCTTAGCTGCCACTAATTGCAAAAGGTGCACAACAACTGAAGTGTGAATTATACATAAAACACAATATCGCATGCATCATGCTACAACAATAAAGACTTACAAAACTAAAAAAAAATTTCTCGTTTATTTTATTGTTTTATAATCTTTTTGGACGGCGTTATGATAGCCTAATTTTACTCCTGCTCAACCCACACACCGTGCACGACTATCCTGGATCATCAACCCTTGATAGACAATCTGCTATCACGTTCTCACTCCCGGCAATATGCTGAATGTTGAGATTATACTCTTGGAGCATTAGGGACCACCTGGTCAACCGCATATTCCGATTGTGAAACTGATTTAGGAATTTCAAGGGATGATGGTCCGTATAAATCGTCACTACCGGGCCGTAGGCTGGAACATAAACTTCGAAATGTTTGAGCGACAAAACGATAGCAAGAAGCTCCTTCTCTATAGTCGAGTAATTCCTTTGTGCCGAATTAAACTTGCGAGAAAAGAAGCTCACTGGGTGTTCCAAGCCCTCGGAATCAGTCTGCAGTAACACTGCCCCGGCACCCACACCGCTGGCATCAGTCGCCAGCTGAAAACTCCTGGAGAAGTCTGGGGCTCTCAAAATCGGATGTGTACACAGCAGGTGCTTGACTAGGTCGAAAGCCCTCTGACACTCCGCAGCCCAACAGAACTTCACTGACTTCGACAGTAGATCAGTTAACGGTGCTAAGACAGTAGAGTATCCCCGGATGAAGCGCCTATAATAGCCTATCATACCTAGGAACCGCATGACCTGGCGCTTAGTGGTGGGCCTGGGAAACATATTGATAGCCTGTATCTTGCTCAGGGGGGGGCACACCCGGCCTAACCCGACCACGAAGCCAAGATACTGCACAGTAGCCTTTACAAACTCGCACTTCCTCAGGTTCACCACCAGCCCAGCATCGTGCAACTTCCCAAACAGGGTCTCTAAGTGCCTTAGGTGAT
The DNA here is from genome assembly GCA_037953745.1 of Lithodes maja. Lineage (NCBI taxonomy): Eukaryota > Metazoa > Arthropoda > Malacostraca > Decapoda > Lithodidae > Lithodes > Lithodes maja. Next base: position 14,377 of record JBAKBP010030623.1, on the reverse strand, counting down.
TTTCAAAATTGTCATCATACACTATCATGTCATCAAGGTAGACCGTGCAGTTAGGGATTTCGTCACAAATATCGTTCATCAGGTTCTGAAACGTGGCAGGTGCGTTCTTAAGCCCATAAGGCATTACGTTACATTGGTAGGTCTTGCCATCTACCACAAAACCACAAACTTGCTTAGCTCGGTCCGACAGGGGTACTTGCCAGTAGCCTTTTACAAGATCAATTTTAGTAAGGTACTTTGCATTCCCTATCTTGTCCACGCTGTCGTCAACTCGAGGCAAAGGGTAAGGGTTGGTAGTGGTCAAGCCATTTAGCCTACGAAAATCTATGCAGAACCGCACCTTGCCGTCAGGTTTTGGCTGCAACGTGACGGGTGATGTCCACTTCACATAACCTTCAGTGATCATCCCTCTCTCAACCATGTACTTTAACTCCTCCCGTAAAGCTGGCAACTTTACCGGGGGCACACGGTAGGGCACTGACTTGAAGGGCACATTATCACCGACGTCCACGTCGTGCGTTACCTGAGTAGTGAGACCTGGGTGTTTGGCGAAAACAGAGGGGTATGACCTGAACAGGCCTAGGACAGCAGCACCCTGGTGCTCAGGCAGGTGACTTACAGCTTGCCTAGCCTCTTGTTCAGTATTCCCCGCCCACTGTTCCGCGGAAATGACACAGTCCCAGCTATCCTCCTCAGCAGCATGACTGTCCCCACCTCCTTCTCCACCCTGGCCGCTGCAGGCCAGCACAGGGACAGTGAGAGGCTCTGAGGGGCGTCTCACATACTCTTTCATGAGGTTTACATGACATAACTGATGTTTTTTTCTACGGTCAGGTGTTGCAACGAGATAATCAAGGTCGGACAGTTTCTTAGCCACCACATACGGCCCAATAAACTTGGCAGAAAGGGGGTGTCCAGGCAAAGGTAAAAGCAACATTACCTCCTGACCCACCGAAAACTCCCGAAGCTTCACCTTGGCGTCATACTGGTGCTTCATGACCGCCTGTGCATTAACCAAGTTATTACCTGCCGCTGCCATGCAACCTATAAGTCTCTCCCGGCTCTCAAGGATATATTTAAGTACAGACCCCGGCTTCTCTTCGCCCTCCCAGATCTCTTTCACCATACTTAAAGGTCCTCTCACATTATGGCCAAAGACTAGTTGATTTGGACTGAACCCCAGGCTCTCTCCTGGGACTTCACGTGCAGCGAACAGAACATACGGCAGACCCAAATCCCAATCAGTGTCATGTTCTGCACAGTAACAGCGTAGCATACTCTTCAGGGTCGAGTGCCACCGCTCCAAGACTCCCTGACTCTCGGGATGGTAGGCTGACGACACTACAGAGCATATACCGTGCAACTGAAGGGTTTGCTTGAACAATTTGGATGTAAAATTGCTCCCCTGGTCTGACTGCACCTCACGTGGAAATCCATAACGGGAACAGAACAATAATAAGTTTTTAACAACTGCCTTTGCCGAGCCGTTTCTCATGGGGTATGCGTCCGGGTATCTCGTAGCCACATCCATGATTGTCAACAGGAATTTATTGCCACTACTAGTAGGCGGGAAAGGGCCAACCAAATCTACTACAACTTTGCTGAACGGAGGCCCGGTGACAGGTATGGGAAACAAAGGTGCCTTCGGGATGGTCTGGTTAGGCTTCCCCGTTGTCTGGCAGGTCGCACACCCAGCCACCCATGCACAGACACCAGCCTCGACCCCAGGCCACCAGAAAAACCCGCCCAACGCCGCCAATGTTTTTGTTACCCCCAAATGACCCGCCACCGGCACATCATGCGCCAGACACAATAAGGACTCTCTATACTTATTTGGAACAACCACCTGGTCTACTACCCTCGCACCGCCCTCCCACTTCGATTTGGGGTCTAGAAATCTGCGGTACAATATCCTGTTGAGCCTAAAGAAATCTCCCGGCTTCGCATCCCCATCTTCCTCCAACTCTATGGCACCATTGCTATAACGAGCTAGGCTAGCGTCTTGCAGCTGCTGCTCACTAATGTCCCTGGGCGTCAATGCATCAAGATGGTTTTGTAATAAGACATTACCCCGGCTAGTAGGCTCTACTGCCTTAGTGGCTCTCGCTACAGCTCTTGCCTCACGCGAAGTCTTACCCAACTCTGCCTTGTTACACACCATATCTGGGCCAGAGTCAACTCCCGTGTTTATTATAGGTCCAAGTACCGAATCACCGAGAAGTGCAGCAGAATCAATGTCCCTTTTCCTGCCCTTAGCAACCTTCTCCTGATCCTTCCTCCACTGTCCCCGAGGTTGAGTGCTAGGCTGTGCAGGAGCCGCAGAGCGAGATCGGGTTACCACACAGGCCATCTTATCCTGTTGGCACCTCCCAACCCATTCCCGATTCTCACCATCCACGTCGGCCGCCCTCTCGGCAACGACTAAGGGTGGAGTCCCGGAAGTGGGCACCGCAAAGTCGTTGCCGAGAAGAAGGTCGACGCCCTCAACTGGCAAACACTCAACGATCCCTACATCCAGCTCCCTGCACACCTCTCCCACTCTCAACTCCAACCTCACAAGTGGGTATGACCTCGTAGCATTTATACCCTGCACCACAACAACTCTGGCCGCATTTATCGGTTTCCCTGTGAAGTTCCTCAACAAAGTTTGCGAAGCCCCCGTATCCCTCAGCAAGTCAACCCTCCGTAGTTCACTCCCCCAGCTCACAAACCCGTGTCCCCGATGGTCACAGAAAGTGTCCCGGACAGGTGTCGAGCCTTCCGTACGCTTCTTTACCGCGTGTGCCTCAGCTGCTGACAACCTACCCCGGGCAGTTGCTGCAGCCTTCAGAGACACACCGATACTGTGAACCAATGACACCGGCTTAGCGGGAGTGTTACTAGGGCACTCACGTGAATAATGGCCTAGCTTCTGACATTTGTAACATTTCACATCCCCAATGGGCTTCTTCCCTTGTGCGGGCGAAGAAGGGGCCTGACCTTTAGTAAACGGGAGAGGCTTGTGTTTGTAGGTGTTATTAGGTGCAATGCATTTAGTGTGGTTATGTGTGTCATAGGATTTGTTATTATCGAAAACTCTGGTGGGTGGGGTATAGCGCCCCTTCTGCCCTGACTCAGCCCTCTGAGCGGCACCGCAACCACGAATCAATGATAATCTGAGGTCTGCCATCTTGGCAGCCTCCTCTACTGTCTTGGGACATTTTTCCTTAATGTTCAGCGTTAGATCGGTTCCAGTACATTTGTAAAACTGTTCCAGATAGAAAAGTTGCTTAATTTCCTCAGCCGACTCTGCGTGCTCGGACCGAAACCAGTTATTACCTGCATCTGTTAAGTCCCGTGCGTGCTCCATAAAACTGACGTCGCTCTTCTTATTCACGCCACGGAACTTCAATCTATAAGTTTCGGGTTGCAGTTCGTAGGCCCGGAGCACAGCCTCCTTCACCAGTCCATACACTACACTCTCGTCCAGTGACAGTGCATCGTAGGCTTTCAACCCCTTACCCACTAGACGTGATGAAACTAATGCTGCCCATTTAACCTCCGGCCAGTCATACTCACGACACTTCTTTTCGAAACGAGCAAAAAACTCAGTCACTGCTGTCTCATCAAATGCGGGTACTAACTTAATTAAATGCGAAAGTGAGTCTGTAACCCGGTGCCCACCACCGAGATGACGCCCCGTGGTCTCTACTCTAGACTTCTCGACATCCATTTCAGCCTGGTACCTGGTTGCATCCTGATTGGCTTGGATTCTAGCAACCTCTATGCGTTCTATACTAGCCTGTTGTATCTGTATCTGAGTCTCCTGCAGCTTAAACTTAGCTAGTTCTAGCTGAAATAACATCTCAGGAGACAGGCCTGGGGGGGGAGAGCACAAAATGGGGGATCCACACCGAGACGTGTTTACGGGTAAGCCAGCTTGCCCTTGAGAACCCTCCTGCTGCATCGTGCTAAGACTCGCTGGCTGAGGGCCCAGCTCAGGGGTAGAGTGGAATGGAGGCTTGGAGGGAACCCCCCAAGACCCCACTCCACCCACCGCCCCATCGCCATCACCCAACAAACATGCCACCAAATTCTTCTTGGGCCAACTGTCAGGACAGTCCCGCCCCAAAACCGTGGCTAAACAGCGAAGACCGTAACAATCAATAGCCTGCAGGCGCTGTTCGGTCAAAGGTGTCTGCAAAAATGCCCGGGCATACCTCTCTCCACTTATAACACTCCCCTCCCTAAACATCTGTTGTACTTGCTGGTTACTAGGCTGTACCGTGTTATCCTCCCCCGTAAATGATGAGTCATTAGACATAGTGCTGGTTATACAATTGCTGTTCATAAAAAAAAAAAAGTGCTTATTACTAATTGCAGTCTCGACTCACAAAATGTTAAAGATGCTTGAATGACTCTACTCTAGACACCCCCAACGAAACAATCTGCAAGTCCACCAATACAATAATGACACAATAAAAATTCCTCCAATATGCAAGAAAATTCTAGCCAGCTCTACTAGGTAGCATAGAATAGTTCTCCAAAAAACATGTGATAGGATACTACTGAATCTTGTGCAAGGTCGCCATTTTGTTACGGCTGGATCGGCAATACATATTCGGGATTCTTGATCGTAGGACAGAAATGGCTTATGTGACAACGACACGCTCGATTCCAGTCCCAAATACTATATGCTCCAGACAACAAAAGCACCAACGCCCTACAGAGTTATCGTCTATGGTAACGAGGTACCTTAACTCGGCGAAAGTGTACAACAGGGGTAGGCTATGAGGCTAAACTCCCTCAGACATTTATAGGTTACGTTATGACTAAAGAAATGCAATACTCAAGAAACTACGTTAATATTAAGCCTCTAATAATGTAGAATAGAAGCAGGCTAAAGGTATGACAGTGAAATGCTAAATGACAAATGTACACGCCTACTTGAAAGCGCGTGCACTAGAATAACTGTCCCCTACTAACATGCACTAGCATGTAGCATACAAGATGTTCATGATCCAGTAGATACCTAATAATACACATGGAAGGAACATAAATAGTAGTCACTTATTATAAGAATGAATCTATACTTGGAATAACTAAAAGGTTGCAGGCAACAGTACTGCGCCGGTAGCCTACTACCGCATAGGCTACTTCGCTTCTCTCACTCTGTCTCCCCTCTGAGTCCGTATGCGCCCTACGCAACAGAACTCCGGACACAGCAGCAAAACGACAGTGCAGTTAATTGATACATGAAAGTATTAATAGTGTTGTCTTGTGTGTGAGTAATGTGTATTGTAAAGTGTTACATACATAAACTTAAAGAGAGCTGCAATGCATAGTAAAATAAAGATATCACCCACTCATCATCCCCATGTGTTCTAGCTAGCAGGCCAAGTCACAGGAACAACGAGTCCCAGCACCGAAAGCGAGAACCCAGGAAAAGACTGCAGAGAACACAAGGACAGATAAATTACGTTACTCTACTATACCGGCACTACGAGCGAGCTGTAGTCTCTGGTACTGCACTCGCTCCTGGCTCGGTAGGCAAATCAAGGCTAAGTCCTCGCCCCTCTACAGACAACTCCTGGGCATGGTCGGGCTCTTACACATGGCACTAGTCTAGTCACAAATTGGATGATGAGCTGGGCATATAACTCGTGAACATGTAGAACGTTCACCAACTATCCTCATCAAGAAGATCGCTGTTCACATTAACCCCTTAAATCTAATACATGTAAATATATGCTTGTCCTAAGAGTAATACGAGAGGTGAGTGCTGAAACTCCTTTAGGACCTCAAGGGAAGGGTATGCATTTAAATAGAGAGAAGAATGAAATGAGAGTAATGTCGTCAGAGAGAAAGAGTGCAACCGTGAGAAATTGGGAGAGAGGGCAAGGGATGTTAGAATCTCAAAGGTTCTAGGCAACCTGATCATGGAACACACAGCGAGCCTCCATGCAATGTGCAGTACGACAACATGGGCAACCCAGGCAGCATAGGCAGGCGGCAATGTACTACCAACCCTGTCGCACCTAGCTATAAGCGCAGGGCTGCCAACCGGTCCATACGTCTGGCAACCATTGCTACCCTCTCGCTCTGAAGTCTAACTCACTCTCTCTCTCTGAATTCCTATTGTCTTATCTATCAACTTCTCTATTGATACTACATATTAAATGGAAGGTCTCGACATGGCTTAAAACAAAACCCACCACTGGTTAGCAAATGACGAGACCTTTGCAGAGATACAAAGAACATAGTTATACGTTGTCACACTCAATATAAGCAGCCAGCACGGCACAGCGGCACACGGCACCGCACCGCGGCGGCACAGTGGAGTACCAAGGAGTACAATCAGGTTGCGTTGCTACGCACTGGGTGCGTCACAGTATGTGCTTTTGACTATGTGTGTATGAGCTTGTGTGTTAATGTCTGTGAGTGTATTTCTGACTAAGTATGCATGTGTGCTTGTGTGAGCATGTTTGTGTGTTAGTGTGTGATTGTCACTTTGTGTATCTACTGTAAGTGTGTGTTTACTACTATATGTGTGTGGATGGTTTTATGTGTGTTTACGTTTGTCTGCCCTTTACTTTACGCAGAACAGATGTGGCATAGAAGCTCTAAGGAATTTCCTCTGTATCTATCGAGGTGGATGCAGGTCAAATTCTGGCTATCATTAGACGATACCACTCGGCATTGGAAGGACAACCATGAATCAAAGGGGTTCAACCTATTTCAATTAATCCTCTAACTCCTACTGGTCCGCCCTAAACATAGTCAAATCGTCTAATCATAGCCAGAATGTGAGTAAAAACATTTAGTCGTATCTTGAATGGGTTAAGCATTTTATTATTGAAACCAGACATAGAATATATGGCTGAATAATATGTTCTTTACATACTTTCTCATAATGCTTATCTATCTAAAGCCGGTGTCACACGAGCGCTTTTTCCGGCAATTTTCGATGAGCAAGTTTTTTCTCGTGATATTTTGAGGCTTTTGCACATTGGAATCGGAAACTAGACTGAAGGTAGATTATGTTAGATGGCTGATTTCTGATATAACTGAAATTTTAAGCCTGCAAGACTACAATTGCTCGTAGAAATTGACGGAATAATCGCTCGTGTGACACCGCCTTAAGACAGACTTGAACTGCTTGTGCTTGAAAAATTTGAGCTACTTGAACTTGAAGAACATAAGCTACTTAAAGTTGAGAAACTTGAACTTGAAGAACTTGAACTGCTTGAACTTGAAGAACTTCAATTCTTGAACTTGACGAGCTTGAGCTACTTGAACTTGAGGAACCTGAACTTGTTAAACTTGAACTACTTGAGCTACTTGCTACTTGAAATTGAACTACTTGAACATAATGAATTTGAGCTACTTGAACATAAATAACTTGAGTTGTAAACACGTGATGAACTTGAGATGGCTGAGCTTGATGAACTTGACCTACCTGAACATGATGAGCTTGACCTACCAGAACTTGATGAGCTTGAGCTTGAAGAACTTGACGAACTTGAACTTGAAGAACTTGAGCTGCTTGAACTTGATGAGCAAGAAGAGCTTGAAATAGAAGAGCTTGATAAGCTTGATGCAATAGAAGAGCTTGATGAACTAGAAGAGCTTGATGAACTAGAAAAGCTTGATGAGCTAGAAGAGCTTGATGAACCTGAAGAGCTTGATGAGCTTGATGAACTAAAAGAGCTAGAACTAGAACAGCTTGATGAACTAGAGGAGCTTGATGAACTAGAAGAGCTTGATAAACTAGAAGAGCTTGATGAACTAAAAGAGCTTGATGAGCTAGAAGAGCTTGATGAACTAGAAGAGCTTGATGAGCTAGAAAAGCTTGATGAACTAAAAGAGCTTGACGAGCTAGAAGAGCTTAATGAACTAGAGGAACTTGATGAGCTAGAAGAGCTTGATGAACTAGAAGAGCTTGATGAGGTAGAAGAGCTTGCTGAACTTGAAGAGCTTGATGAACTATAAGAGCTTGATGAACTAGAAGAGATTGATGAACTAGAAGAGAATGATGAACTAGAAGAGAATGAGGAACTAGAGGAGCTTGATGAACTAGAAGAGCTTGATGAACTAGAATGGAATGAGGAACTAGAGGAGCTTGATGAACTAGAAGAGCTTGGTGAGGTAGAAGAGAATGAGGAACTAGAAGAGCTTGATGTGCTAGAAGAGCTTGATGAACTAGAAGAGCTTGATGAGCTAGAAGAGCTTGATGAACTAGAAGAGCTTGATGAACTAGAAGAACTTGATGAGCTAGAAGAGCTTGATGAACTAGAAGAGCTTGATGAGCTAGAAGAGAATGAGGAACTAGAAGAGCTTGATGAGCTAGAAAAGCTTGATGAACTAGAAGAGCTTGATGAGCTAGAAGAGAATGAGGAACTAGAAGAGCTTGATGAGCTAGAAAAGCTTGATGAACTAGAAGAGCTTGATAAACTAGAAGAGCTTGATGAACTAGAAGACCTTGATGAACTAAAAGAGCTTGATGAGCTAGAAGAGCTTGATGAACTAGAAGAGCTTGATGAGCTAGAAGAGCTTGATGAGCTAGAAGAGCTTGTTGAAATAGAACAACTTGATGAACAAAAAGAGCTAGATGAACTAGAAGAGCTCGATGAACTAGAAGAGCTTGATGAGCTAGAAGAGATTGATGAACTAGAATAGCTTGATGAACTAGATGAGCTTGGCGAACTAGAAGAGCTTGATGAACTAGAAAAGCTTGATGAGCTTGAAGAGAATGAGGAACTAGAAGAGCTTGATGAGCTAGAAGAACTAGAAGAGCTTGATGAACTTGAAGAGCTTGATGAACTAGAAGAGCTTGATGAACTAGAAGAGCTTGGTGAACTAGAAGAGAATGAGGAACTAGAGAAGCTTGATGAACTAGAAGAGCTTGATGAACAAGAAGAGCTTGATGAACTAGAAGAGAATGAGGAACTGGAGGAGCTTGATGAACTAGAAGAGCTTGATGAACTAGAAGAGCTTGATGAGCTAGAAGAGCTTGATGAACTAGAAGAGCTGAGGGAACTAGAAGAACTTGATGAACTAGAAGAGAATGAGGAACTAGAAGAGCTTGATGAACTAGAAGAGATTGATGAACTTGAGGAGCTTGATGAACTAGAAGAGATTGATGAACTAGAAGAGAATGATGAACTAGAAGAGAATGAGGAACTAGAGGAGCTTGATGAACTAGAAGAGCTTGATGAACTAGAAGAGATTGATGAACTAGAAGAGAATGATGAACTAGAAGAGAATGAGGAACTAGAGGAGCTTGATGAACTAGAAGAGCTTGATGAACTAGAAGGGAATGAGGAACTAGAGGAGCTTGATGAACTAGAAGAGCTTGGTGAGGTAGAAGAGAATGAGGAACTAGAAGAGCTTGATGTGCTAGAAGAGCTTGATGAACTAGAAGAGCTTGATGAGCTAGAAGAGCTTGATGAACTAGAAGAGCTTGATGAACTAGAAGAACTTGATGAGCTAGAAGAGCTTGATGAACTAGAAGAGCTTGATGAGCTAGAAGAGAATGAGGAACTAGAAGAGCTTGATGAGCTAGAAAAGCTTGATGAACTAGAAGAGCTTGATGAGCTAGAAGAGAATGAGGAACTAGAAGAACTTGATGAGCTAGAAAAGCTTGATGAACTAGAAGAGCTTGATGAACTAGAAGAGCTTGATAAACTAGAAGAGCTTGATGAACTAGAAGACCTTGATGAACTAAAAGAGCTTGATGAGCTAGAAGAGCTTGATGAACTAGAAGAGCTTGATGAGCTAGAAGAGTTTGATGAGCTAGAAGAGCTTGTTGAAATAGAACAACTTGATGAACAAGAAGAGCTAGATGAACTAGAAGAGCTTGATGAACTAGAAGAGCTTGATGAGCTAGAAGAGATTGATGAACTAGAATAGCTTGATGAACTAGATGAGCTTGGCGAACTAGAAGAGCTTGATGAACTAGAAAAGCTTGATGAGCTTGAAGAGAATGAGGAACTAGAAGAGCTTGATGAGCTAGAAGAACTAGAAGAGCTTGATGAACTTGAAGAGCTTGATGAACTGGAAGAGCTTGATGAACTAGAAGAGCTTGGTGAACTAGAAGAGAATGAGGAACTAGAGAAGCTTGATGAACTAGAAGAGCTTGATGAACAAGAAGAGCTTGATGAACTAGAAGAGAATGAGGAACTGGAGGAGCTTGATGAACTAGAAGAGCTTGATGAACTAGAAGAGCTTGATGAGCTAGAAGAGCTTGATGAACTAGAAGAGCTGAGGGAACTAGAAGAACTTGATGAACTAGAAGAGAATGAGGAACTAGAAGAGCTTGATGAGCTAGAAAAGCTTGATGAACTAAAAGAGCTTGACGAGCTAGAAGAGCTTAATGAACTAGAGGAACTTGATGAGCTAGAAGAGCTTGATGACCTAGAAGAGCTTGATGAGGTAGAAGAGCTTGCTGAACTTGAAGAGCTTGATGAACTATAAGAGCTTGATGAACTAGAAGAGATTGATGAACTAGAAGAGAATGATGAACTAGAAGAGAATGAGGAACTAGAGGAGCTTGATGAACTAGAAGAGCTTGATGAACTAGAAGGGAATGAGGAACTAGAGGAGCTTGATGAACTAGAAGAGCTTGGTGAGGTAGAAGAGAATGAGGAACTAGAAGAGCTTGATGTGCTAGAAGAGCTTGATGAACTAGAAGAGTTTGATGAGCTAGAAGAGCTTGATGCACTAGAAGAGCTTGATGAACTAGAAGAACTTGATGAGCTAGAAGAGCTTGATGAACTAAAAGAGCTTGATGAGCTAGAAGAGAATGAGGAACTAGAAGAGCTTGATGAGCTAGAAAAGCTTGATGAACTAGAAGAGCTTGATGAGCTAGAAGAGAATGAGGAACTAGAAGAGCTTGATGAGCTAGAAAAGCTTGATGAACTAGAAGAGCTTGATGAACTAGAAGAGCTTGATAAACTAGAAGAGCTTGATGAACTAGAAGACCTTGATGAACTAAAAGAGCTTGATGAACTAGAAGAGCTTGATGAACTAGAAGAGCTTGATGAGCTAGAAGAGCTTGATGAGCTAGAAGAGCTTGTTGAAATAGAACAACTTGATGAACAAGAAGAGCTAGATGAACTAGAAGAGCTTGATGAACTAGAAGAGCTTGATGAGCTAGAAGAGATTGATGAACTAGAATAGCTTGATGAACTAGATGAGCTTGGCGAACTAGAAGAGCTTGATGAACTAGAAAAGCTTGATGAGCTTGAAGAGAATGAGGAACTAGAAGAGCTTGATGAGCTAGAAGAACTAGAAGAGCTTGATGAACTTGAAGAGCTTGATGAACTAGAAGAGCTTGATGAACTAGAAGAGCTTGGTGAACTAGAAGAGAATGAGGAACTAGAGAAGCTTGATGAACTAGAACAGCTTGATGAACAAGAAGAGCTTGATGAACTAGAAGAGAATGAGGAACTGGAGGAGCTTGATGAACTAGAAGAGCTTGATGAACTAGAAGAGCTTGATGAGCTAGAAGAGCTTGATGAACTAGAAGAGCTGAGGGAACTAGAAGAACTTAATGAACTAGAAGAGAATGAGGAACTAGAAGAGCTTGATGAACTAGAAGAGATTGATGAACTTGAGGAGCTTGATGAACTAGAAGAGATTGATGAACTAGAAGAGAATGATGAACTAGAAGAGAATGAGGAACTAGAGGAGCTTGATGAACTAGAAGAGCTTGATGAACTAGAAGAGATTGATGAACTAGAAGAGAATGATGAACTAGAAGAGAATGAGGAACTAGAGGAGCTTGATGAACTAGAAGAGCTTGATGAACTAGAAGGGAATGAGGAACTAGAGGAGCTTGATGAACTAGAAGAGCTTGGTGAGGTAGAAGAGAATGAGGAACTAGAAGAGCTTGATGTGCTAGAAGAGCTTGATGAACTAGAAGAGCTTGATGAGCTAGAAGAGCTTGATGAACTTGAAGAGCTTGTTGAACTAGAAGAACTTGATGAGCTAGAAGAGCTTGATGAACTAGAAGAGCTTGATGAGCTAGAAGAGAATGAGGAACTAGAAGAGCTTGATGAGCTAGAAAAGCTTGATGAACTAGAAGAGCTTGATGAGCTGGAAGAGAATGAGGAACTAGAAGAACTTGATGAGCTAGAAAAGCTTGATGAACTAGAAGAGCTTGATGAACTAGAAGAGCTTGATAAACTAGAAGAGCTTGATGAACTAGAAGACCTTGATGAACTAAAAGAGCTTGATGAGCTAGAAGAGCTTGATGAACTAGAAGAGAATGAGGAACTAGAGAAGCTTGATGAACTAGAAGAGCTTGATGAACAAGAAGAGCTTGATGAACTAGAAGAGAATGAGGAACTGGAGGAGCTTGATGAACTAGAAGAGCTTGATGAACTAGAAGAGCTTGATGAGCTAGAAGAGCTTGATGAACTAGAAGAGCTGAGGGAACTAGAAGAACTTGATGAACTAGAAGAGAATGAGGAACTAGAAGAGCTTGATGAGCTTGATGAACTAAAAGAGCTTGACGAGCTAGAAGAGCTTAATGAACTAGAGGAACTTGATGAGCTAGAAGAGCTTGATGAACTAGAAGAGCTTGATGAACTAGAAGAGATTGATGAACTAGAAGAGAATGATGAACTAGAAGAGAATGAGGAACTAGAGGAGCTTGATGAACTAGAAGAGCTTGATGAACTAGAAGGGAATGAGGAACTAGAGGAGCTTGATGAACTAGAAGAGCTTGGTGAGGTAGAAGAGAATGAGGAACTAGAAGAGCTTGATGTGCTAGAAGAGCTTGATGAACTAGAAGAGCTTGATGAGCTAGAAGAGCTTGATGAACTAGAAGAGCTTGATGAACTAGAAGAACTTGATGAGCTAGAAGAGCTTGATGAACTAGAAGAGCTTGATGAGCTAGAAGAGAATGAGGAACTAGAAGAGCTTGATGAGCTAGAAAAGCTTGATGAACTAGAAGAGCTTGATGAGGTAGAAGAGCTTGCTGAACTTGAAGAGCTTGATGAACTATAAGAGCTTGATGAACTAGAAGAGATTGATGAACTAGAAGAGAATGATGAACTAGAAGAGAATGAGGAACTAGAGGAGCTTGATGAACTAGAAGAGCTTGATGAACTAGAAGGGAATGAGGAACTAGAGGAGCTTGATGAACTAGAAGAGCTTGGTGAGGTAGAAGAGAATGAGGAACTAGAAGAGCTTGATGTGCTAGAAGAGCTTGATGAACTAGAAGAGATTGATGAGCTAGAAGAGCTTGATGAACTAGAAGAGCTTGATGAACTAGAAGAACTTGATGAGCTAGAAGAGCTTGATGAACTAGAAGAGCTTGATGAGCTAGAAGAGAATGAGGAACTAGAAGAGCTTGATGAGCTAGAAAAGCTTGATGAACTAGAAGAGCTTGATGAGCTAGAAGAGAATGAGGAACTAGAAGAGCTTGATGAGCTAGAAAAGCTTGATGAACTAGAAGAGCTTGATGAACTAGAAGAGCTTGATAAACTAGAAGAGCTTGATGAACTAGAAGACCTTGATGAACTAAAAGAGCTTGATGAGCTAGAATAGCTTGATGAACTAGAAGAGCTTGATGAGCTAGAAGAGCTTGATGAGCTAGAAGAGCTTGTTGAAATAGAACAACTTGATGAACAAGAAGAGCTAGATGAACTAGAAGAGCTTGATGAACTAGAAGAGCTTGATGAGCTAGAAGAGATTGATGAACTAGAATAGCTTGATGAACTAGATGAGCTTGGCGAACTAGAAGAGCTTGATGAACTAGAAAAGCTTGATGAGCTTGAAGAGAATGAGGAACTAGAAGAGCTTGATGAGCTAGAAGAACTAGAAGAGCTTGATGAACTTGAAGAGCTTGATGAACTAGAAGAGCTTGATGAACTAGAACAGCTTGGTGAACTAGAAGAGAATGAGGAACTAGAGAAGCTTGATGAACTAGAAGAGCTTGATGAACAAGAAGAGCTTGATGAACTAGAAGAGAATGAGGAACTGGAGGAGCTTGATGAACTAGAAGAGCTTGATGAACTAGAAGAGCTTGATGAGCTAGAAGAGCTTGATGAACTAGAAGAGCTGAGGGAACTAGAAGAACTTGATGAACTAGAAGAGAATGAGGAACTAGAAGAGCTTGATGAACTAGAAGAGATTGATGAACTTGAGGAGCTTGATGAACTAGAAGAGATTGATGAACTAGAAGAGAATGATGAACTAGAAGAGAATGAGGAACTAGAGGAGCTTGATGAACTAGAAGAGCTTGATGAACTAGAAGAGATTGATGAACTAGAAGAGAATGATGAACTAGAAGAGAATGAGGAACTAGAGGAGCTTGATGAACTAGAAGAGCTTGATGAACTAGAAGGGAATGAGGAACTAGAGGAGCTTGATGAACTAGATGAGCTTG
>JBAKBP010030622.1:0-25493 GCA_037953745.1 Lithodes maja | reverse complement strand
CTCCCCCTCTACCCACTCTCTCCTCTTCCTCCTCCACCTCCTCCTCCTCTTCCTCCTCCTCCTTCTCCTCCCCCTCCTCCACCTCTACCCACTCTCTCCTCTTCCTCCTCCTCCTGGGCTGGTTATTTCTTGTCCTTTCAATTGACCTCTCGCTCCTCTCACACTGACGTCCATCAAAGGGTCCTTCATTGAGAGAGAGAGAGATTTAGAGAGAGCGAGAGCGAGAGAGAGAGAGAGAGAGGGTAGTTCAGAGAGAAAGAGGGGGGTGAGAATGACAAAGAAAGAAAGACAGAGAGAGAGAGAGAGAGAGAGAGGGGGGGAAGCGAGGGTAAAAGGGGATGGGAGGGGCGAGAAAGAGAGAGAGAGAGAGGGGGCGAGAGAGAGAGAGAGATAGAAAGAGGGGGCGAGAGAGAGAGAGAGAGAGAGAGAGAGAGAGAGAGAGAGAGAAAAGAGATAACCAAAATTATAATCATATATTATAGGCTAAGCGTGATATTGAGTTCACGATGGCAAATATTATAATGTATGGAACGAGCTAGATATACCCCCGTACATAATTTCCAGCCATTTATCCTACGTAACTCGGAACACCACGGCCACATCTATTGTCAAGTGTCTGGGAATTCATACGGGGCAGCTCTGGGATGCGTTTCGTCACTGCAGGCAATTTGGTATAGAGAGCCTGTGAGAAGTGGTATAGACGATTCACGATGGCCCCCAAACCTTCACAGTGAGAGAGTTATATCCTTGAAACGTGAAACTCCCTTTGCCTTTGGAGAGCGAGAGATAGATAGATAGACTCTAATAGATAGAGATAGATAGATATATAGATAGATAAATAGATAGATAGACTCAGACTCAATACTTAATTTCATAAAAAGCCATACATATAACTTTTTAACATATGTACATACATGAAGTAAAGTTAGCTTAGAGTTGGTTCATGGTTTTGAACATATGTTATCCTGCATTTAATGGTGTCAATATACTTATCTGCTAAGCTTGAGATATCATCAGTAGTTAAAAGAATTGTTTTTACTTCGGTAATCATAAAACAGACTATCATAGATAGTCAAAAGATTTTTTTGTTTAAATGTGCAAGGCTTTTTCAAAAGCTTAGAAGCAAATCAATGTATTTGCCAATTGACTAAATTATTAAATGTCATTAAACCAGCCATATCACATGCTTTATGATTACTCTCCCAGTATGTTAATGTTACGATTGTCTGTATTGCCTGGTGGTAGCCTATTACAAATTGTTTCAATGGAAGTTTACATTTGTTGTTATAAAACCATAATTCTGAGCCGTAGACACTTAAACAGTAACTTTGAAATAAAATAAATAAAACCATTAGTATTAGATTGGGGGAGATTATAGGCACCAATCGAACAGGGCTATACCCAGGAGAGGCTATAGGCATTTGATAACGAGTTGCTGGATGTGTGTGTGTGTGTGGGTGTATGTGTGTGTGTGTGTGTGTGTGTGTGTGTGTGTGTTTGTGTGAAAGATAGGGTGTTTGCTTTATTCATTTGTTTATATATTTATATACTTAATTATATATATATATATATATATATATATATATATATATATATATATATATATATATATATATATATATATACTGTATATATATATATATATATATATATATATATATATATATATATATATATATATATGCATATATATATATATATATATATATATATAATATATATATATATATGCATATATATATATATATATATATATATATTTATTTATTTTTACTCTCTCAGCGGGGCACGAATCACTGACAGTCAGGACGATTGTCCATGCTTTAACCAACTCTACCACGCCGTGATGTAGGTTACTTAACCTTTCCCTATATGTTGTATATGTTGAGAATGGAAGTACTACTTGGAGAATGTATTTAAATTCATACACAAGTTGGTGGTTCGAGTCCCGCTGAGAGTATAAAAACATTTGTGAGATATACAACGTCGAGGACGATGGTTGGAGTAAAGTAAGAAAGTAGAGTAATTTGGATAGACGAAGGTTAAGTTGAGAAGTAAGAAGTAAAGTAAAAGATTAAAAGTACTTGTGCTTTATATTTATTTATTTTTATTTATGTATTTATTTATTTATTTATTTGTATATTTATGTATTCATCTATTTTTCAAGTCTGAGAAGGTTAAACTAGGAGAGTCACCGTTTGCAGCTCGGAGACTAGGGTGAGTATTTTTATTATTAAATGTAGGACCCTAGTTAAAATTGTTTAGTTAATTCTAGTTAGTTTTTTTTTCTGGAACTCCATCTCCCTTATGCATAGCTCCATTATGCTTAGCTCCATTCGTTTTTATATTTTAAGATGCTTTCCCCAAAATTTTGACTATTTTAGGATCTTTTGTCCTATTTCTTTGTCAATTTTAAGACTTTTAGTGCCACTTAACAGTCGATGTTATCCTGGCGAGCGATAGCGAGCCTGCAATTTAGGAGGAGCTAAAAAGAATATATATATATATATATATTTCCCCTTAAAGTATAGTGTATGTCTTATCTTATTGAGCCACTATCTTCAATATCGTTCGCTTAAGGGAAGAAATATCGCACCTATGGTTAATTTTCCAAAAACTCGCCAGTTCCTTCTTGCCGTCTGGGAAACTTTCCAAAATAAAATATATATACAAAAAGTCCCGCCCCATAAACCCGCCCGTGTGCCTATACCGTAATCCATCAAGGCCCACCCGAGCGTAACCCCCCCCCCCCTCTCCCCCCCCCCCCCCTACTACTCTGCTGGTGCTAGACATTTGGCTCCCTCGTGATCCCGCTATCCAGGTGCTAACATTTATTACAGCGCCTACTAAATCGGAACTCACCTAATTTGACTTAACAAAACATGACCCATCTTAACCTTAATTTGGTCAGGTGCTGTTAATTAGGATGCCCATTGACCTTTTAGAGCATATTAACATAACTTACTAACCTTACCCTAACTATAAACTTAGCTATAACTTAAATGTGGGTAAGCTATGTTCGCCATATTTAAGAAGGTATAGAATGTTCAGATATTTTACTTATTGACAGCGAGCTCATTTGATAGCGAAATGCCTTAATACCCTAACCCCCCCCCCCCCTCCCCTCTCGACTCCGGTACCCGCGAATGATAAGAGGCCGGAAGGAAAAGGTATGTTTTTCCGGCTCACACAACCGGCCGGTAAACACCAAACCTGATTATAATTTCCGATAACGGGGGTAAAACACGGAATAAATACAGGACTTGGGTGAGGGAGTCTGATTGGGGGGGTGGGGGGGTGGGGGGGGGGGGGGCTACAGACTTATAAACGGGTTAGGGGGAGGGGGTCTGTATTTGAGGGGGTATTGTGGGTTTGAAGGAGGGGGGTGGGGGATACAGACTTTATACACGGCTTGAGGGAGGGAGTCTGTTTTTGAGGGGGTATTCTGGGTTTGATGGGGGGTGTGGTATACAGACTTTATACACGGCTTAGGGGAAGGGGTTTTGTATTTGAGGGGGGTTATTGTGTTTTTGAAGGGGAGGTGGGGGATATAGACTTTATACACGGCTTGAGGGAAGGAGTCTGTTATTGAAGTGATATTGCGGGTTTTAAGGGGGGGGGGGTAAAACACGGAATAAATACACTACTTGAAGGAGGGAGTCTGTATTTGAGGGGGTATTGTGGGTTTGAAGGGGTGGGGGGGGGGGAAATATAGACTTTATACACGGATTGAGGGAGGGGTTGAGTTGTTGTGTGTTTGAAAGGATATTGTTTTTTTGTTTATTTGTTTTATAAGGGATTTTGTTTTTGAAGGTATATTGTATTTTTGGGAAGGGGTAGGGGAAGGGTGTGTACTGTTTTAGAGGGGATATTGTGTGTTTGGGAGGGGATGGTAGGGAGGAGGAGGGAGGTAGGGGAGGGGTGTTCTGTTATTGAGGAGATGTTGTGTGTTTAGGGAGGGGTGGCAGGGAGGGGGGTACTGTGGAGAATGTGTGCTTAGAATATTTTATACAAAACATTGGACTTCGTGTCATAATTGAGTTTAGAAGTAAAGTTGGTTGGTGAAAAAATATGAATTATACATTTAAACTTTACATTTTCTACAACGGAAGATGAATTTAATTATTAATATTGAACGTAATTTTAAGTACATCATTAATTAGTTTCCATTGTATGAATGCTAAATATTATGCATTAATAAGCGCCTTCACATCAGCCGCGTGTCTGACATTTTGTGTCCGATTCGTTTGATGGATGACTAGATATATGCAATCGACCACTTGCGAGTTTCAGGCTATAAGGAAGTTAGAACCGTTAACATCGATATAATGCAGAAATGCTATGATAATCTGGGTTTCTGATTGCGGAGAATCCAAAAGTGTTGCCAGGACCATCAAGCTCACTTATAATCCTAACTGTTTCTACCTGTTCAACTTGCAAATATCCTATTAATTAAGGGGGGGATGAGCTATTTATTTGCTAATCTATTTATGTTTTATTTATTGTTTTTAGTTTCCTCCCCAGATCTCCATCAAGCTTAAACAACATCCCCTAGGGGCCCCCCCCCCCCCCCTTCGAGATAAATTTGTAATTTTTTCGGCAGAAAAATGTCCCTGCCGAGGATGATTATTTCTACAATTACAGGCTCGCTATCGCTCGCCAGGAAAGAATCGACACATAAATATCCAGAAAGGTTGTACTACTGGCAAATAAATTGGGTGAAAGGTCTTAAAATCCCCAAAGTATTGGGTCGAACTTCTTGAAATCTGAAAACTAATGGGACTAAACATTAGGGAGAAGGGGGACCCGAAAAACGACCCATCTCCCCTTAACTCATGCATATTTATCTACTAATAATTTTGTCCTGATGATAATGCCTTACCTGACATAATATTATAATAGCTCGCCATTATTGTCAACAATATATATTTCAGTCTACATTATTTACGTATTTTCTTTATTATAGATTCCATTGGGTAAAAGGTGGTGTCACACGAGCTCTTTTTCCGGCATGTGTGATAGGCAATTGTAGTCTGGCATCTTTAACATTTCTGTTTTACCAGAAATCAGCCACCTAACACAATCTGCCTTCAACCTGGTTTCCTCTTCCAATGTGGAAGAGCCTCATAATATGATGAGAACTTGCTCATCGAAAATTGCCGTAAAAAGCGCTCGTGTGACACTGGCTAAAGTAAATATTTATCACAAACACAAATTTCAGGCCAGTCACTTCGTTTAGTGCAGCTTCTAATAAAAAAAAATAATCAAAACGTATGAATTAGAGCTCTTTGAATTAAATGTAAATCAAATAACGAAATGCAAAAGTGTCATCCATAGTACTGAAATTTGCGTTGGTGTGTGTATGGGTGTGTGTTCGTGTGTGTGTGGGTGTATTTGTGTGTGTGTGTGTGTGTGTGTGTGTATGTATGTGTGTGTGTAAGAGACAGAGAGAGCTAGAGAGAGAGAGAGGTTAGGTATGCAAACGAGGTGTGTTCACTGTCGGGTTATCGGAAGGGGGAAAGAGAGAGGGGATTGCCACCCCCGATTGGACTGAGAGAAGTAGTATAATGTGAGAAGAAGAAGAAGAAGAAGAAGAAGAGAGAGAGAGAGAGAGAGAGAGAGAGAGAGAGAGAGAGAGAGAGAGAGAGAGAGAGAGAGAGAGAGAATGAGGGTGAGAGAGAGAGAGAAGGAAACACTGAAAAGATACAGGAAAGAATGAAGAGATTGAAGAAATAAGAGCAATAAGGAGAGGAGGGAAGAGAGAAGTCTTGATTAACAGATATTCATTCTCATTTACTATGCCAGTGGAAAGTAAACGACAGCAAAGCAAGAGAGAGAGAGAGAGAGAGAGAGAGAGAGAGAGAGAGATGATATAAGCAGGATTGGGTGAAAGGAACGGAGAGAGGGATATACAATAAGGAAATAAGGGATACGATGAATGGGGTATTATATGGAGTTGAGGGAGAGACAGACATATATGACCAAGAACCGACTTGTAATGTAAAGACAAATATAATTGAAATAGCTAAATAATATTGTAAATGTACTTCTATCTATAACAACAAACAATCAGCTTTAACTGTAAATCATCCATCACCAACCTTATCTATAATCCAAAATTAGATTGATAATAATAAAGCCTTCCCAATATACGTATCATTAGTATTCACCCGGGCGTGATGTATGAACCATTCCTGCTATTATGGTGGTAGCTCAGGGGGTTTTGATATTGATGGAGTATTTAGTAGACCTATTGTAATTATATGTAAATACAGTTTAGATATATACAGTATATCTACATTTAGTTATATATGTAGTTATATATGCCAGCCGGCTAGCTCAGTTGATAGCGTGCCTGCTTCCCATCTTGCAGGTCTCGCGTCCAATTCCCGCTCAGATTGAAAAGTTTTTATGGGACATAGCCGGCGGTTACCGTCTCCCCATGAGCAAGGGGGGTGGGTAATGGTCTTTGGTTGATTAAAGAAATCCGAGCGCTTGTGAATCTTCAAAGGAGGAGATACGGGCGCTATATAAGTAGTCAGACGATTATTATTATTATTATACATATGAATAGATTAGTAAATATACTGCAATTCCCTCGTTTATCACATCCACCTACAAATATGTTCAGAACACTTACAATTTCCTCGTTTCATCACCATTCCCCTAGATGTATTGTACCTTTTTTCTCCCTTAATATAGAATCCCATAGACCCCCCCCCCCCCCCTATATCGGCCCTACCTGTCTTTAACCAGTCTATAACCGGACAATACCTTTCCTCTCAAAAGTCTCTTGGGAGAGACGAACAAAACTCTCCTGTTTCTTGGGGTGGGGATATATGGGCTATTAATCTGGTGTGTTTGTGTGTGTGTGTGTGTGTGTGTGTATGTGTTACTCAGTTACTTGTTCGTCAAGGGGAATCCACGCAATGCGAGCTAAGCTCATTATTATCGCGCCTCCTTAACTGGGAATGTATTGCGTGAAATGCATGTTAAGTGTTTTATGTACTGTTGGAATGGCTGTGGATGTGTGTGTAGTCTGTATTTAGCCAATTGGCGACATTGGAAACGAAGGCTTAGGGTGGATCTGTATGGTACCATTCTCACTATAGACGGTACCGTCTCGCCCGAAGGCTTAGGTAGCCATCAGCTTAGGTGAACCATATGATACCCATCTCGCCTTGTACCATTTTTGCCAACCCCAGATGGGACGTCACAACGTCGTCCACTTATTCCAGGTACCTATTTACAGCTAGGTGAACTGAGGCTAACACATGAAAGGAGACTAGCCCAATTTGTCTCCGCCCGGTCTGGGATTGAACCCCCGACCCCTCGTGTGTGAGACGAGAGCTCTACCTACTAGGCTACGGGCTGTGTTATAATAGTTCTTAAAGCTAGCGCATGCTATGCCAGCTAAGGATAGCCCAATAAGGCCGATTAGGCGTCTTTCCATTGGGGTCCTGTACTACTATCCCATCCCCTTGCTCATGAGGGATGGTAACGACTCAGTGCTTGTGAAAACCCTTTACTGCGCCGAGCGTGGGCGCGATCCTGGGCCTTCTGGGTGGAAGTCCAAGACGCAGTCACTACACCAGCGAGCCGCTGTATGAGTGTATGAGTGTGTGTATGCGTGTGTGTTTGGTGTGTGTGTGTGTGTGTTTCTTGGGCTGGGGATATATTGGCCTTTAATCTGATGTGTGTGTGTGTATATGTGTCGTTAATACTGATATGTGCGCGTGTTTTGTATATGTTTTATGGCTGAAGGTGGACTAAAAACTGTGCTTCCGTGCTGACTCCCTGCCTAGGCAAACTCTTTCGTCTCTGTCTATCCTCTAACGTCTTCCCCTCATGCTGGAAGTTTGCTCACATTCAACCTGTCCCAAAGAAGGGTGACCGCTCTCAACCCTCCAACTATCGTCCAATTGCTCTTATCTCTTGTCTTTCTAAAGTTTTTGAAACTATTCTTGCTTCCAAATTTCTTAAGCATTTCTCTTCTCATAATCTGCTCTCAGATCGCCAGTATGGCTTCCTTAAGGGTCGCTCTACTGGTGATCTTCTTTCATATCTTACTAACTCTTGGTCATCCTCCTTTCGGGACTTCGGTGAGACTTTTTCTATTGCACTAGACATATCGAAAGCCTTCGATAGAGTCTGGCATAAATCTTTAATTTCTAAACTACCCTCCTTCGGTTTCTATCCCTCCATCTGTGCCTTTGTCTCTAATTTCCTTTCCGGCCGTTCCATAGCTGCGGTTGTGGACGGCCATTGTTCACTTCCTCACCCTATAAACTCCGGTGTTCCTCAGGGCTCTGTCCTATCTCCTATTCTCTTTCTAATTTTTATAAATGATCTCCTTAACTGTACCTTAATTCCCATCCATTCATACGCAGACGACTCAACCTTACACTACTCCATTAGTTTTTCAGAACGCCCCAGCCAGCAATCCCTCAACGACAAACGTAATGAAGCCATAGAACTCTTAAATTCTGATCTAAATACTATTTCCAATTGGGGCAGAGAAAACCTTGTTAACTTTAATGCTTCCAAAACCCAATTTCTCCATCTATCTACCCGTCAGGATCTCCCAGCGGACTATCCCTTATTCTTCAACAATACAAAAATCAACCCTTCATCTTCTCTCAATATTCTTGGTGTCTCTTTTTCTTCTGCTCTCATTTGGAAGGACCATATTACCAGTCTTGCTAAGGCAGCCTCCCAGAAGCTGGGTGTGCTCAACCGCCTTAGGGGGTTCTTTTCCCCTGCACAGCTTCTTGCTCTGTACAGGGGCATAGTGCGCCCTTGTATTGAGTATTGTTCACATGTGTGGGGAGGTTCCTCTCACACCGCTCTCCTAGACAAAGTTGAAAGGAAGGCCTTTCGTATCATTAACTCCCGTCCACTCACCAACTCTCTGCAATCTCTCTGTCTCCGCCGCAATGTTGCATCTCTCTCGCTATTCTATCGCTACTATAATAATCAGTGTTCCTCAGAGCTATCCCAGTGCATACCACCTCCTTTACGTAGGGCACGTGGTACCCGTCTTGCAACTCAATCCCACCCCTACTCTGTGCAACTCTCCAACCCAAGAGTGAAACGTTACTCTCAAACTTTCTTCTACTCAACATCTGAGCTCTGGAACTCTCTCCCAGAATCAGTATTTCCCTCTTCCTATGACTTAAATTGCTTCAAACTCCGTGTGTCCAGGCATTTTGGCTCGAACGTCCCTTGATTTTGGCCCTGTCGCTCTTTCAACTATGGGGGAGGCACTCGCTATAGGCAGTTATGCCTTTTGCCTCCCTCAATCACATAGAAAAAAAAAAAAAAAAAAAAAATGGGGACCTTTAATATACATGTGTGTATGGGTGTGTGTGTATGCGTGCGTGTATGTGTGTGCCATTCGTTACATTACTCCAATACTCAACTTTAACCTCACTAAAACTTTACTGCATTCTGACGCTAATGAGATACATAATCACCTCAGTGATAAATACCACAATTAAGAGGAGGCAGACCGTATTTCTGGACCCCCTTCTCCCTAATGTTTAGCCCCACTAGTTTTGAGATTTTAAGACGTTGGTTCCATTAGTTTGGGGATTTTATGACCTTTCACCCAATTTCTTTATCAATATTAGGACCCTTCGTGCCATTTAGGTGTCGATTTTTTCCTGGCGAACGATAGCGAGCCTGTAATTTTAGGAGGAATCGGCCTTTGGCCGGAACATTTTTCTACCGAAAAATGTACAAATCTATCTTGAAGGGGGTCTAGGTTTTTTTTCTTCTAAGCTTGATGGAGGTCTAGGGAGAAAACTAAACAATATATGAATAAATGAATTAATAGACCAAACAAACAGTCACTGTCCCCTTAATATGGCCAAATGCAAATCACCCACCATAACTAACCCAATTATTTTAGCTCCAGCGATACCCTCATCACTCACACCAAAAACAACATTATCATTTACTGGATAAGCCAATATTTTAAGAGGAGAGACTTTAAATCTGTGGAATTGCGATACATTCCAGTAAACATGGTATAGAATGTAATAATATGAGTTAAGTATTTTATAAGTAATACAAAATCAATATTATAATCCTATCCCGTCGCCCCACATTACACCTTCCACTTCCCTTTGCCAACAATAACAACACTCTAATTATTTTCGTCCTTAACCCTTTGAATACGGCCGACGTATGGATACGTCCTATGTAAAAAATATGTTTGCTGTGGCCGATGTACCCATACGCATTGCTATTACCGGCTGAGTTTGGTATTACAGTGTCCTACAAGCCTCCACCATCACCACTATCACCATCATTCCCACCACCACCATCACCATCACCACCACCACTACCATCACCACCATCACCACCACCATCATCACCACCACCACTACCATCACCACTATCACCATCACCACCATCACCACGACTTTCACCATCATCACCATCACCATCATCACCACCATTCCCACCACTACCACCATCACCTACCATCACTACCATCTCTACCAACAGTACCAACTATTATCTTTCTATCGCCACTATCTCCATCATCTCCACCAAATGCACTAATCCTTCCCTCTTCACCATCACCACCGTCTCCACCAACAATATCATCACCATCATTATCACCATCGTCAACACCACTAACAATTCCATCTGTTATTAAACCATCCATTCCCTCCACATCACCATCACCATCACATCCAACACCATCAACAATTAATAAAAACAACAGCAAAAAAAAAAAAAAATACCCAACACCAGCACCACCACCACCACCACCACCAATAACACCAACAGCACCAATGACACCAACAACACCAACAACAATATCAACAACAAAAAATAATCCCCAACAACAATAACAACAACAACAACAACAACAACAACAATCCCCAACAACAACAAAAATAATCCCCAAATTAACAACAACAAAAATAATCCCCAACAACAACAACAACAACAACAACACCACGGTCGAACATTGCAATATCACCTCCGAGTCAGATTAGGAATTAAATATTTAGGGCCGAACGCCACAGGGGGTGGGTGGCACAACGCTCACATAAATATAACAACCAAACGATGGTAAAAAGAAAACAAAAAGTATATATAGATAAAACAAATAATAAAACGTACATAAATAAAAATAAAAAAGTAAAACATAAATAAAATTCGGGTCCAGTTTTCATATGATTGTGTTCGAGTGTGATTTGTTTAGTTATCCTTCCCCTGATGGCTTGGGGGGGGGGGGGAGGGGGGTAGAACATGGAGTTGTTATGGGTATGATGGAAAATGGGATTAAAGAGGATATAGAAAATGGAAAATTAAGGTCTAGCTGAGGTACCCACACCGTGTGCTGATTAAAGAGTAGTCCCAAGATCCTGGGTGGCTGCACTATGCTATTAAACTCTACAGAAGTCACAAACCCCTTTAACGCCGATTTATTTCTGTTTCTCTTTTCTTTTTAGTTTTTTTAGTGTGTTTTTCTCCTATTGTGGGATGCCAAATCTCATCCCCCAGAGTCGCAGGGATTATGATATAGAGGGACATAAACACACAAACTCACATTCCAACTTTATATATATTTAGATCATAGTAGAAACAGGGGTATAAAAGGAAAATTGGCAGAACATTGGGTATTGGGCATGCAAGTAGAAAATGAGGTTATTGGGGAGACTGATATAGAATGTCGGTATTGGAAATAAGGTAGTAAATGAATGCAGAGTCGACTTTAATGCTGCTTAGAGTCACCAGCGAATTGGAAGTTTTATCAAGATATTATTGCTCTTTTCCCTTGAAGATCACTTCTCGAACCTTGATATAATATGATGGAAACTTAGATAACAAGAAGTCAAACGTCTTCGTTGGGTTAAGGAGGGGGGGGGGGAGTTTGCTCTATATAGAACTATATAAATCATTAAACACACACACATACACACTCGACAAAATTACTGTGGCGATGGTGTGTGGGCGAGGGTGTGTGTGGGAGGAACAGTGAAATGACAGTACTGCAGAGAGAGAGAGAGAGAGAGAGAGAGAGTTACACAGAGTTACAAAGATACTCAGACCCAGGGTTACCATTTTAAGTCCGCTAGATAGTAAATACAAGCCGACAATAGATAGAATAACAGCTCAATCTATACAATATCTCTCACAAATGACTGAAGTCTACACAGTATCTATAATTAATGTAGCCATATTATGTCAAACTTTACCTTTAGATCAAAGTAAATACCTCTAGATCTAACGGGAAAGTAGCTAAAATGGCATCACAACTCAGACCACACAGACCTTGCGGTCCCCACTAGATGGTCCGGCCTTAATACTACTAGACAGGGACAGTTTATAGAAGGAGAATAGGAGAGAGAGAGACAGAGAGAGAGAGAGAGAGAGAGAGGGGGGGGGGGGGAGAGGAAAGTAACATTTGAATATTTAAAAGAGAGCTGTACTCTGTGTGTGTCTGTGTGTTACTCAGTTACTCAGTTACTTGTTCGTCAAGGGGAATCCACGCAATGCGAGCTAAGCTCATTATTATCGCGCCTCCTTAACTGGGAATGTATTGCGTGAAATGCATGTTAAGTGTTTTATGTACTGTTGGAATGGCTGTGGATGTGTGTGTAGTCTGTATTTTAGCCAATTGGCGACATCGGAAACGAAGGCTTAGGGTGGATCTGTATGGTACCATTCTCACTATAGACGGTACCGTCTCGCCCGAAGGCTTAGGTAGCCATCAGCTTAGGTGAACCATATGATACCCATCTCGCCTTGTACCATTTTTGCCAACCCCAGATGGGACGTCACAACGTCGTCCACTTATTCCAGGTACCTATTTACAGCTAGGTGAACTGAGGCTAACACATGAAAGGAGACAAGCCCAATTTGTCTCCGCCCGGCCGGGGATTGAACCCCCGACCCCTCGTGTGTGAGACGAGAGCTCTGCCTACTAGGCTACGGGCTGTGTGTGTGTGTGTGTGTGTGTGTGTGTGTGTGTGTGTGTAGAGGTAAGCTGGTGTTCTGTATGAGAGTGTTTGTCTGTATGTATACAGTATGGATGTGTGTGTATGTATGTGTTGTGTGTGCATGCATATAAGGGGGTATGTATTCATTGTATTCATAATTGTATTCATAATTGTAGTTTGACAGGAATTGAGTTTTTGGCTCGTATTGTCCCGCCTCCTAGACATTATTATCAATGATAATTACCCATCTCCTTGCTCAAGAAAGATGGTAACCGCCGGCTATGTCTCAGAAAACCTTCATCAACCTGAGCGAGATTTGAAATCCGGCCTGCTGGGTTACAGGCAGGGACGGTACCACTGAGACAGCAGTGCGGCTATGTAGTTGTATGTGTGTGTGTGTGTGTGTGTGTGTGTGTGTGTGTGTTTGTGTGTGCTGGAGGGGCAGTTTCGTTTTTTTGTGTAAACTTTGGTGGACTCGTGGCTGTTTAATATTGTTGAAATGAGCGAGGGTGAGAGGAAAGTCGAGAGAGAGAGAGAGAGAGAGAGAGAGTGTGTGTGTGTGTGTGTTTGTATGTGTGTGTGTGTGTGTGTGTGTGTGTGTGTGCTGGAGGGGCAGTTTCGGTTTTTTGTGTAAACTTTGGTGGACTCGTCGCTGTTTAATATTGTTGAAATGGGCGAGGGTGGGAGAAAAGTAGAGAGAGAGAGAGAGAGTGTGTATGTGAGAGTGAGAATATATGTGCAGATGCATATGAACGTCGGTTAAACAACAACAACAATAACAATAAAAATCAACGCAGTGAATATTTGCTGGGGTCTATTTTTTCATATATTCATATATTTTTTAGTTTCATCACTAGACCTTCATCAAGCTTCAAAAAACACTCCCTAGACCCCCCTTCAATATAAATGTGTACATTTGTTAATAGAAAAGTGTCCTGGGAAAAGGCCGATTTCTCTTAAAATTACAGGCACGCTATCGCTCGCCAGGAAAAAATCGACATATGTGTGGTACGAAAGGTCATGATATTGATAACAAAATGGGACGAAAGGTTTTAAAATCGACAAAGTTATGGGGCATATGTCTTAAAATCTGAAAACT
The DNA here is from genome assembly GCA_037953745.1 of Lithodes maja. Taxonomy (NCBI): domain Eukaryota; kingdom Metazoa; phylum Arthropoda; class Malacostraca; order Decapoda; family Lithodidae; genus Lithodes; species Lithodes maja. Next base: position 11,429 of record JBAKBP010030622.1, on the reverse strand, counting down.
AATGGGGCTAAACATGAGGAAGAAGGGGGGCCACAAAAACGACCCATCTCCCCTTAAGCTATTTACCTGTCTGTGTATATGTTTCGTCTATGGACGAAAGCATAACGAGCGCTACCGAAAATAATAATAAAGATACAATACAATACACTACAATAAATATACAAAATAATAAAAAAGATACAATACAATACACTACAATAAATATACAAAATAATAATAAAGATACAATACAATACAATACAATAAATATACAAAATAATAATAAAGATACAATACAATACACTACAATAAATATACAAAATAATAATACAGATACAATACAATACACTACAATAAATATACAAAATAATAATAAAGATACAATACAATACACTACAATAAATATACAAAATAATAATAAAGATACAATACAATACACTACAATAAATATACAAAATAATAATACAGATACAATACAATACACTACAATAAATATACAAAATAATAATAAAGATACAATACAATACACTACAATAAATATAAAAAAATCGGTAAATATGCCTTACAGCAAGAATGCAAATTACAATAGAAAGTCACTCGGGAGAGTGTGTACCTCCGCCTACGCTGGCGAAGGAAAGCGCTCTACCAATCTACCAATCGCCTCCTAAATGGAATAACTTCTTCCTTGACGCATAATCTATCTCCCCACCAAATACATCTATCCCTTTATCTATCTATCTATTTATTTACTCAGGTACATTCCCCATTTATTTTTATTTCATTTTCTTCCCTGGGGGTGGCCGACTCGAGATAGAGCCTAACTTTATATATTAAGATACAAGATAATTACCCCCAAACTACTCCTGCCAGCACTCCAAGACAGGGGCACAGTAGCAACAACACAGCAGCACAGTAACAGCAGCGGTAACAATGTGGGGTAGTACAGCAGAGTTAGCAAGCTGTAATGAGGTTAATGATACAAGCCAGAGTGTTGTAGTAATCCGACCAGTCTGTGTTTTGGGAGGATGGGGGTGGCGGAGGAGTTTTTTCTTTTTTTCTATTCTGCTTTAAGGGGTAATGGATATTTGTTGGTATATTATATTATATATATATGTTGGTGTAGCCAGGTAATAAAGTTTCTTTAAGGCAGGCGAGGTTGAAGGAAATACAGGTATCAGCATTAATTATTATATTATTACTTTCAATAGAACGAACAGCAATTCTCAGGTGTTCTGGGAGATTGTGCAAAAGGTGAGCAAAATTCATGGTGATCCGACGCGTTTCGATAGACAACTATCATCTTCAGGGAATGGAAGGTAAGTGAATAGGATACGGAACGGAAGTATATAGTAAAGGTGAGGCAAGTAATAATTTTGATCACTCTTATGCTTCGAATACTAGAGTTGGTACAGAGGAAGTAGTAGGGGGTGAGGAAGTGAATTTTAGTAGGAGATGAAGGCGTCGGGCTTGACCCAACTTGCTGTGAGCTGTTTTTGTGAGAGAGACAGTTTGAGGATACTTTTCGAGAGGGGACAGGACGGACAACACATAGGGAACGAAGTATATAGTAAAGGTGAGGCAAGTAATCAAATTTACCCTTGTGATACGACCTACGCCAAGGCCGATTTTACACTCCAGGTACCCAGTTTAACCGTATGGGTGGGACGAGGCAAACACGAGAGAGAGGCCTGCCCAATGACCATTGAGCAATCCTGGTGGCTAACCAAGTTCTCAGTCTCGTGTGTTGATTGGTTGTAGGAAGCCACCAATCAGGCCACTGAATTCATTTTAGCCACCATGAATCCAGGTACTCATTTTCGTCTGAGTGAGACGGGAACTGACAGGGAATGAGTTTTGTTCAACACTCCTGGGCTACTTGAACCCTGGTGGCAAGCCAGGGAAATTTCACCCACCCCTAGGGCAACATCTGGTCAATGTCAGTACCGGGGTGCAATCACCACCCAGCAACTGCTGTGCTAGGTACCAGGCGCGGTCACCCATCCAACTACTGACCAGACCCTGCGTTGCTTAACCTTTCTGATCTATTATCAGGGTTGCAAGAGTGTAGGCAGGGTTGCCCCAAAATAGGATATAAACATAACAGCTTATTTATACATATTAGGAAGATCACAGTAAGGTTTATTGGGTGTTGGCTAGCATATGATTGGCTAGTTGGCGACCAATGAGGCGCGCCGCACTTTTCCTGCCTCCTGGTTGGCTGGGCGGGTTCGTAGATGCTAGATGTTGTCATAGGGGGTCTCCTGTGCGAGGGGGAGGCTGGGCCATTGTGATGGGCGGCGGGCCAGTTGTATCTCGGGTTTTCTGGTCCAGTTTGAAGCGTAGGGTTGAGGGTCGGCGCGCGTTGGCTAAATGAAGTAGTGGGGGGGACGGTAAGGGGGGAAGGGGAGGGGAGGAGAGAGGGGGTAAGGGCAGAGTCGGGGTGGTAAGGGGAGTAATGTTAGGGGGTGTTTGAGAGTAACGTTTAGCTGATGAGAGTATTTGGAGGTCGAGAGTTTGATTATTTATGGAAGGATTAAGAGTTTGAATATATAGGGCTTCAAGTATAGCAAGTCTTCTGGGTTCTGTCTCTTTATCAATTACGGATGTGTTTTTATCTAGGTCAGAGAGAGTAAGGGCTTGGTGGTGGGGGCTTTATAGTGGTCTTTGATAGCTCCAGATTGAGATGGAGGGTGAGACGGCGTGATAAAACGATTTTGTGTCATACCAACGTAGGTTTGAGGTCCACAGTCCACATTATTGCAATTGTGTTGGTATATCACATGGTCGTCTATAATTTCGGAGTCTTGGGAGGGATAGGTCTGTTACGGAGGATGAGGTTGGAGGTTTTGGAGGATTTGTAGTAGATGATAAGTTTTATTTTGTGGTCGGGTTGGTGGGGAGGACGTTTTTGGTAATGATTTCTTTCATGATGGATTCGTCGGTATTGTGATCAGATGACATGTAGTTGCGGTAGAAGATAGTGATGTCGTTGGTTGGGTTGGTAGTAGGGGGGGCTTGGTTGTACCATTTATCAAGGTGTTTTCTTATGGTGTTGGTGACATTGTATTAAAGTATCCATTGTTAACGAGTACCTGGTAAGGCGTTCTAGTTCCTTATGGGTGTCGCTCCACGCGGTGCAATGAGTGAGGGCTCTCCTGATGTAGGCTGTGATGGTGGACAGCAGGTATCGTTGGGGGCATTCACTTTCCCTCGGTTGAGGCATTGGCCATCTTATCGTAGGGTTTGGTGTAGACGGTAGTTTTGTGAATTCTTGATTATTAAACGAAACAAGGAGGTCGAGGAAGGGAAGCTGTCCATTGGTGTCCTCTTCATAGGTGAAGTTGAGTCCTGAGGCGGCCAAAAAGCGATGCTGGAGGTCCCTGAGTTCGTGTGAGGTCCTTTACTAGTACGAATATGTCATCCACATATCTGCAGTAGACCGAGGGGCGGTGGGCATCAAGGAGCTCCTCTTCTATAGTTCCCATGAAAAAATTAGCTAACAGGAACCCCAGGGGGCTACCCATCGCTATCCCGTCTATTTGCTGGTACATGTTTCCACGGGGGCAGAGGAAAGGTGCCTCTTTGGTGCAGAGCTCCAACAGCATCTTCAGAGTCTTCTCCGTATGTCAAGATTGGGTGTGTCAGGGCAATGGTAAACTTTTTGCAGGATTAAGTTGATGGTCCTGTCCACAGGTACGTTGGTGAATAGGCTCTCCGCGTCGAGAGAGGTGGTGATGTGGTCGTTAGTTCGGGGGCGTCTCGTAAAATTTCTAGGAAATCATTAGCGGAGTTGAGGTTATATTGACGAGGTATGTAGGGGGGTGAGGAGGTTGTTGAGGGACTTGGCGATCTGGTAGGTGGCCGTAGGTATCTGGGAGATGATGGGGCGGAGGGGGTTTCCTGGTTTTGTGTGTTTTTTACAGTACCATAGGCGTAACCAGGGGAGAATTCCCCGATGAGTTTTTTCATGTGTACCCCTTCAGTTTTAGCGTTGATGGTGGTGTTGGCCTTCCTTTTTTATTTCATCTGTGGGGTTGCGAGTGATCCTTTTAAATTTATTTTATATCACTTAAGATGGTGTCCATTTTCTGCAGGTACTCCTCCTTTCCATGGATCACCATGGATCACCCTCCGCCCCATCATCTCCCAGATACTACGGCCATCTACCATATCGCCAAGACCCTCAACAACCTCCTCACCCCCCTACATACCTCGTCAATATAACCTCAACTCCGCTAATGATATCCTAGACATTTTACGAGACGCCCCCCCGAACTAACGACCACATCACCGCCTCTCTCGACGTGGAGAGCCTATTCACCAACGTACCTGTGGACAGACCATCAACTTAATCCTGCAAAAAGTTTACCATTGCCCTGAAACACCCAATCTTGACATACCGGAGAAGCTCTGAAGACGCTGTTGGAGCTCTGCACAAAGAGGCACCTTTCCTCTGCCCCCGTGGAAACATGTACCAGCAAATAGATGGGGATAGCGATGGGTAGCCCCCTGGGGGTCCTGTTCGCTATTTTGTTCATGGGAACTATAGAAGAGGAGCTCCTTGATGCCCACCGCCCCTCGGTCTACTGCAGATATGTGGACGACATATTCGTACTAGTAAAGGACCTCAACGAACTCAGGGACCTCCAGCATCGCTTTATGGCCGCCTCAGGACTCAACTTCACCTATGAAGAGGCCACCAATGGACAGCTTCCCTTCCTCAACCTCCTTGTTTTGTTTAATAATCAAGAATTCAAAACTACCATCTACACCAAACCCACGAACAATGGCCAATGCCTCAACGGGGGAAAGTGAATGCCCCCCAATGATACCTGCTGTCCACCATCACAGCCTACATCAGGAGAGCCATCACCATTGCACCATGTGGAGCGACACCCATAAGGAACTAGAACGCCTTACCCAGGTACTCGTTAACAACGGATACTCTAATACAGATGTAACCAACACCATAAGAAAACACCTTGATAAATGGTACAACCAAGCCCCCCCCTACTACCAACCAACAACGACATCACTATCTTCTACCGCAACTACATGTCATCTGATCACAATACCGACGAATCCATCATGAAAGAAATCATTACCAAAAACGTCCTCCCCACCAACCCCGACCACAAAATAAAACTTATCATCTACTACAAATCCTCCAAAAACCTCCAACCCCATCCTCCGTAACAGACCTATCCCTCTCAAGACTGCGAAAATAGACGACCATGTGATATACCAACACAATTGCAATAATGTGGACTGTGGACCTCAAACCTACGTTGGTATGACACAAAATCGTTTATCACGCCGTCTCACCCTCCATCTCCAATCTGGAGCTATCAAAGACCACTATAAAGCCCCCCACCACCAAGCCTTACTCGCTCTGACCTAGATAAAAACACCTCCGTAATTGATAAGAGACAGAACCCAGAAGACTTGCTATACTTGAAGCCCTATATATTCAAACTCTTAATCCTTCCATAAATAATCAAACTCTCGACCTCCAAATACTCCCATCAGCTAAACGTTACTCTCAAACACCCCCTAACATTACTCCCCTTACCACCCCGACTCTGCCTTTACCCCCTCTCTCCTCCCCTCCCCTTCCCACTTTTTTTTTTTTTTTTTTTTTCTATGTGATTGAGGGAGGCAAAAGGCATTACTGCCTATAGCGAGTGCCTCCCCCATAGTTGAAAGAGTGACAGGGCCAAAATCAAGGGACGTTCGAGCTAAAATGCTGGGCACACAGAGTTTGAAGCTATTTAAGTCATAGGAAGAGGGAAAGACTGATTCTGGGAGAGAGTTCCAGAGCTCAGCTGTTACCGTCCCCCCCACTACTTCATTTTAACCAACGCGCACCGCCCCTCAACCCTACGCTTCAAACTGTTGGACCAGAACCCGAGATACAACTGGCCACCGCCCCTCACAATGGCCCAGCCTCCCCCTCGCCCAGCAGACCCCCTACGACAACATCTAGCATCTACGAACCCGCCCAGCCAACCAGGAGGCAGGAAAAGCGCGCGCCTCATTGGTCACCAACTAGCCAATCATATGCTAGCCAACACTCAATAAACCTTACTGTGATCTTCCTAATATGTATAAATAAGCTGTTATGTTATATCCTGTTCACTTACCTTCCATTCCCTGAAGATGATAGTTGTCTATCGAAACGCGTCGGATCACCATGAATTTTGCTCACCTTTTGCACAATCTTCCAGAACACCAGAGAATTGCTGTTCGTTCTATTGAAAGCTTTAATAATAAAATAATTAATGGTGATACCTGTATTTCCTTCAACCTCGCCTGCCTTAAAGAAAAAAAAAAATATATATAATATATGTTAGTAAAGCCAGGTAATAAAATGTTCTTTAATACATACGAGGTTGAAAGAAATGGCAATTTCTGCGTTGGAAAATTTTATTATTCAAAGTTTCCAGGTCTCTGATGAGTTTTTGCTGGGTGGCAGGAAGTAGATGAATGAGATTAGCAAAATTCATGGTGGGTACAGGGTTACATTAATGTACATGATGATACCAGGATATACGACGCGTTTCACTGGACAACCAGCATTATCAAGTAAGGATAGAATGGTATAAAAGGTAAACAGGAAGGGTATATATAGAGGGTGGAGGATCAGAGAGGCGAAAATCAGTGGGCACAAGTCTGCTGTTGGTGGAGGGGTATTCTAGGATAGTGAAAAAAGGAGAACCGCTTCACGCATGCGCACTGGATGCGGAAAGGTGGGTGGGTCGGTTTGGCGGGGTCGAAGCTGATTGGCTGCGTGTCGAGGGGCGTGGCCTAAGTTGCGTAGTACGTGTGGCGCCGGCAGAAGACGAAGCTGAAGGAGGTAGCGCGGGGGGCTGCGTCAAGGGCACCGTGGGGGGCGAGGGGGGGCGTTAGGTCCTGTAGGAAAGTGCCTTTTGGCAGAAGGAAGGTCTGAAGGTCCAGAGTTTGGTTGTTGATGTTGGGATGTAAGGCTTGGATATATAATGCTTCGAGTTTAGGTAATCTCCTTGGGTCGCTTTCTTTATCGAGTATGGTGGTGTGTTTCTCTAACTCGTTGCGTGTGAGGTGGGGGTGAGATAGTGATCTTTGATGGCTCCAGCCTGAAGGTGAAGAGTTAACCGACGTGAAAGACGAGTCTGCGTCATACCAATATAGGAATGAGGTCCACAGTCCTCATAATTACAGGTATGTTGGTAAATGACGTGATCGTCGGTCATCGGGCTCTTATCTTAGTGGAAGCTGGTTTGTTGCGCGGAGAACGAGGTTGGAGGTCTTGGGGGATTTGTAATAAATTATTAATTTGATTTTGTTTTCCGGGTTGATTGGGTGGACATGCTTGGAGATTATTTCTTCTAAGATGGCCTCGTCATTTTTGTGTTCAGAGGACGTAAAAAGTGCGGTAGAAGATCTTAATTTCATTGGGGGGGTCAATATTGGAGGGCTTTGGGTGTACCATTTTCAAGATGGTTGTTGATGGTGCTGGAGATGTCGGAGTTGGAGTATCCGTTATTCACTAAAACTTGGGATAGTCTTTCTAGTTCCTGGTGGGTGTCGGCCCAGGTAGAGCAGTGCGTAAGGGCTGCACTGCTCTGCTCTACCTGCTGTACGCACTGCTCTACCTGGGCCGACACCCACCAGGAACTAGAAAGACTATCCTAAGTTTTAGTGAATAACGGATACTCCAACTCCGACATCTCCAGCACCATCAACCACCATCTTGAAAAATGGTACACCCAAAGCCCTCCCAACATTGACCCCCCAATGAAATTAAGATCTTCTACCGCAATTTTATGTCTCTGAACACAAAAATGACGAGGCCGTCTTAAAAGAAATAATCTCCAAGTATGTCCACCCAACCATCCCGGAAAACAAAAATCAAATAAATAATTTATTACAAATCCCCCAAGACCTCCAACCTCGTTCTCCGCAACAAACAAGCTTCACCAAGATAAAGAGCCCAATGACCGACGATCACGTCATTTACCAACATACCTGTAATTATGAGGACTGTGGACCTCATTCCTATATTGGTATGACGCAGACTCATCTTTCATGTCGGTTAACTCTTCACCTTCAGGATGCCATCAAAGACCACTATCTCACCCACAACCACCCCCACCTCACACGCAACGAGTTAGAGAAACACACCACCATACTCGATAAAGAAAGTGACCCAAGGAGATTACCTATACTCGAAGCATTATATATCCAAGCCTTACATCCCAACATCAACAACCAAACTCTGGACCTTCAGATCCTTCCTTCTGCCAAAAGGCACTTTCCTACAGGACCTAACGCCCCTCCTCGCCCCCCCGGTGCCCTTGACGCAGCCCCCCGCGCTACCTCCTTCAGCTTCGTCTTCTGCCGGCGCCACACGTACTACGCAACTTAGGCCACACCCCTCGACACGCAGCCAATCAGCTTCGACCCCGCCAACCGACCACCACCTTCCGCATCCAGTGCGCATTCGTGAAGCGGTTCTCCCTTTTTCACTCCTAGAATACCCCTCCACCAATAGCAGACTTTTGCCCCCTAATTTTCGCCTCCTCTGATCCTCCACCCTCTATATATACCTTCCTTTTTACCTTTTATATCATTGGCATGCAAGTCGACAAAAATGCTACGCCTCAGGATAGATTTCACAGAGTTATACCATAAAACCCTCAAAGAAAACGGACTCCCACTCATCAGAATCCCAGACTTCAATCAAGAGGAATCAGGAAGAGTGATCGAGCAACCTCCACAGCCACCCAAGAATCAATAACAAAAAGAAGCAACCAAATACTCAACAACAAAACAGACACAACCGCCAAGAGCCAAATGAGAAAGGGAACCAAACACCGCCAGCCTACAGGAACAACAACAAACAAGAAGATGATGATGAAGAAGAAGAAGAAGAAGAAGAAGAAGGAACGGTTTACACCACAGAAACCGACAGCCAGGCCAGTACTAGCCTCCACTCAGAAGCATCCGTGGAACAAAACAACGAATCTCAAGAGGAACAACCCCATAAAAAACAAGCACCCCATATCACAACAAACTCAGAAGCAAAACAAACAACCAAGAAATATAACAGAAAATAGGTGATTTCGTAGAAGATGAAAGAACCAAGTCAGACCATCTCATAGGACAGGTTCCCATGCACAACAAAAAAGTAACACAAAACAAACAACAAATCAACCAAACTAACAAATGGCTCAAAGACTCATAATAGCTCACCATAACGTACTCTCTTGGAACACCAGAAAACATGAACTATCTAATACCTACCTAAATCAACATGCAGACATAATATTAATTCAAAGCCATGGCTTAAAATTGGAGACAACATGCACATCCCCGGATTTAAGGTTATTCAATCAAACATATATGAACGCCACTCAGGCGGTACAGCAATTGCTATTAGACATGGACTACAACACAAAATCACAGATAATTTCCTTGCCAACACCCTAGCTATAGAAGTACAGACAGACACAGGCTCAATCACCATTGCCACAGATTACATACCTCCTAGTAGACCTTTCATCCCAACCCCCGACTATATTACTCTATTCAGAAAAAAACACTCCAGTATACCTATTCAGCGACTTAAACGCCAATCACCCAAACTTCGGATACAGAAACACCAATACTGTCGGAAGACAACTTCACAACCTAATCACAACACGAATCATACAACACATTGGACCACACTTTACCACATTTCACAACCAAAACACATCTACAACACCGGACATTATGCTGAGCAATTATCATACTTACCATCATCTGCATGCTAGCCGAGGACCACTAACCACGAGCGACCACCAAATTATAATCACAGAAATAAACTGCTATCCCATTATAATACCAATCCCTGACAGACCGAATTATAAAGCAGCCAACTGGGAAGAATTCCAAAACCACATAACAACACATGCAACCAACAACACACCAGCACATATTACTCTAGAAGAAATAGATCATGAAATTGAAGAATGGTATAACAACATCCAATCAGCTACCAAAGAACACATTCCTATGAAAAATCACAAAACACTCACAGGAAAAAAACCCTCTCACAACACTCAAATAACAATCCAACAATACAACACGTTAAGACAACATGCAAGCATACAGGGAAGGCCAGCAAACCACTATAACAGATACAAAAATCTCCAACATAGATTAAAACAAACACTCCAAGAAGAAAGCAACACCAACTGGGCAAATAAACTTGTACACATTTTCGACGCATACCCCGATTCTCAAACATTCTGGAGAAAGATAAAATCTCTCACTGGCGAACCTCCCCCCACAGCACACTACCTTTTAGAACAACAACAAAACAAAATCACTGACATACCACAACAAGAAAGACTACTCAGAGACATCTGGGAAAAAGTACTAAATGAAGAAGAGGAAGATAGCGATGATGAAGATGATAATGTTAACATAGTAAACAACTTCACACAAAACAATTGGCAAAGAACAACCCCCCACCATACATCAGACCCTTCCAGACTTCAAATTCACTGCCCCCTAACTAGACCCATCACCAATTATAAGTCATCAAAATCATCATAAAATAAAAAACACATGTCCAGGTAAAAGCGGTATTAATAAAGTCATAATGTCAAACCTTCCCGAACCCGCCATCACAAAATTCACCTGGATCCTTAATGCATCGCTATCGGCAGGCTATTTCCCAGATGCCTTCAAAAAATCAATTATAAAACTCATTCCAAAACCCGGAAAAAACCCACACCTTCCCACAAATTACCGACCCATTTCTCTTCTGGAAGTCCCTGGAAAGACCTTTGAGAGAATCATTAACACACGCCTCAGAACACACCTCGAATCAAACAATCTTCACTATAAGCATCAATTTGGCTTCAGAAGCCAAAGAGGAACAACACAGGCACTAACACTAATAACAGAAGAAATAGCAAACAGCAAAGCAGACGGAGGACAATGCCATCTTGTCCTGAGGGACATAACCAAAGCATTTGATAAAGTTTGGCAACAAGGACTAAAACAAAAAATACTTCAGCTCAACCTTCCCTCTATCACTGAGAAACTCCTATGCGATTTTCTCAATGATAGAGAGGCAAAGATCAAAATAGGTTCATTCATCGGAGACAGTTTTGTCACCACTTGCGGCGTCCCTCAGGGAAAGTGTCTTGTCCCCAACACTATTCACAATATACACACGCGACACCCCAGAATCTCTCACAGGTCTAAACATCAGCTATGCCGACGACATCACCCAAATAATCAGTTAGGGGAAGTCCAAGCATCTGATGAACTCCAGAACCAGAAGAGAAGTCGAAAGAGTCAACAAGTTCGAAAAACAGTGGAAGATCAAAACAAACACTAATAAATTCACAGTCATTCCTCTCGGATCTAAGAGAAACGAGGACCTTGTCGTTGATGAAGAACTAATACAGTTC